>JAPYYV010011009.1:0-11669 GCA_030522625.1 Copidosoma aretas | reverse complement strand
GGGGGGGGGGGGGGGGGGGGGGGGGCTCTAAAAACCGCACGAGCCGATATATGGAGTAGAGTTGCGGATATAGACAGGAACGCGCGCGCGTGTATTATGTATCTCTGGCGAAAGTTTCGTGCGCGCACGGGCTGCGGGGCAGGTTCGTTGGCTCGACGAAGATAATTAAGGACGCGCTGTCGGGGGTGTCGCAGGCGGGCAAGGCCGAGGAGGAAGAGAGAGAGAGAGGGGGGGAGGGGGAGGAAGGGAGGAAAAAAGGGACGAAGCCCGCCCGGGCGGCGTCCGGGGGGCCCAGGGGGGGGGGGGGGCTATGGGTTCGGGGCGGTGGTATTGTTCGAGGGGTTATCGATACCCGGGGGATTGGGGGGCAAGTTAAGTTCACACTTTGCAAAGGTGTGCCCCCGGCTTCTTCCGGGGCTGTGTGCATGTGTATACAGACCCATAGAAACTTTAAAAAGCTTACGCCGGTGTGTGGAAATTTTTGCATGATTTTCCTCGAGCCTGCGGGGATAAGGAATTTTCTACCTCCCTCCTCGCCACGTAAGCGCTCAGGAATGTAGGTGGTGCATCGGGGGCTTTTGTCTGTTTACGTGTATTATGCCGTACTTTGCTTGATGCAGCGTTTAACTTACTTGCGTAGGAGAAATTTTTTGGGGCTGTGGCGCGGTGTTTCTTGTTTTCTCGTTTCTCTGTTTTTTTTTTTTTTTTTTCTTTTTCCCTTCCCCCCCCACTCGTCGGGGGGTTTGGGTTTTTGGGGAACAGGGTGATCGATTACACGAGGGGGGTGGAATGTGCTCAATTGATAATTACAAATTGTCGTTTGATTTGGTGATAATTTTTATGATAATTTTTTTTTGTCAAAAATCAAATAAAATCTCGATCCTTACGAAAATTACTTGCACATTTTTTGTGACTTGTGAACTACAGATTATAGTACAGGACTAGTACATCAGGATTGGTAAAAAGTTATACCACGTTATTAGTGTAATTTGATGCTCACATTGATGATTCTTAATTTTTCTCAAATTTATTCATCAATATTGCAATATTGTGTAAAAAAATAAAACTTTTTGATTACAATCCGATGCAGATAAAAATAAAAACCATTATTTTTCTCGAATCAAGTGATTGTAGGAAAGAAAAAACTAGCCTTTGCTTTGTTGCGATCAGACGATGATTGAAAAATAATTTATACTTTTTATTTGATTCAGGGAAATAACTTTTTTTTAAACCTTCTAGCTTGTTCATCATTGTAGGATACAACTACAATCTTATATGTGAATAAAATATCAGCCAATGTTTCTAATAAATTTAAAGCATTTATTATCAGAGTGTGATAAAGTTATTGCCTGGACTGTTGTGTTGTTATTCGAAAATTGTGTATCATATAAGAAAGATATCATAAGCAGGGGGGTTTTCACTTGTGTTGATATATATATATATATATCGTCAGCCGGTGTGATACATTGAGTCGGCAAGGTAGGCATTATTGCCGGGATTATTGATAATACCGTAGTCTGATGTGTGTATCATAGTATTGATCGCACTATCGCAGTTCCATACTTTCATTAGACCGATTAGACGTTACTAAAAAAGAATAAGTCCGTGTGTAGTTTAACCTCCAAAGATTAGTTGAATAACAAATTTTAATTAAAAAATGACAGAAAAACAGCGTGTTCTCCTTTGTGGAGACGTCGAAGGACGTTTTAAGTTACTTTTCAACAAAGTGGACGCCATCAACAAGAAAAGCGGACCTTTTGACTTTCTTTTCTGCGTTGGAAACTTTTTTAGTCAAAAAAATTCCGAACTGGAGCCTTTCAAAGCTGGGACCAAAACGATATCCATTCCTACCTACATCATAGGCCCAAACGACGAAGAGAGCCTCAAATATTACACGGATCTTGATGGCGGTGAAATATGTACAAATCTTACTTACTTGGGAAAACATGGACTGTACACGTCCAGCTCTGGACTCAAAATCGCCTACCTCAGTGGAGTTGAAAAGGGCAAGGAAAAGGACGTTGCCAAGGAGTACTCTTTTGATCAGAACGACGTCACGGCTTTAAGGAATTCGTGTCTCAAGGGCTGTCCTGGTTTTCGTGGAGTTGATATTCTGTTGACTTCACAGTGGCCAGAAGGTATCACAAATTTAGATGAGCAAAAGCCGGATTTTGAGTACCAGGGCTGTAGGTTGATATCGTGGCTGGCAACGCATATCAGGCCTAGGTATCACGTTTGTGGATTGGAAAATATTTATTATGAGAGGATGCCTTACAGGTAGGGCCATTGTTTCACCTATATAATTGGAAAAGTTTTGCAATTTAAATTTTTGTATGATGTAACTTCATTGCGTTTGCAGGAATCAAAACGAGAGTCAAGATGGTATAGACATTGCAACTAGATTTATCGCACTAGCAAAAGTAGCCAATCCTGAGAAAAAAAAGTGGCTCTATGCCCTTAATTTGACACCACTTGATAAGACAAAAATTACTGAACTGATGATGAAGACTACAGATGAAACACTTAGTCCATATCCTCAGTCAATGTTGCAGAATAATCCAAATAAGAAAACAGAAGAGAAAAATCAGTATTTTTATGATTTGGAATCAAAAAGTGACAAGAAGAAAGCCAAGAGGGCTAAAATGGAATTTGATCAGAACAAATGTTGGTTCTGCCTTTCAAGTCAAGATTGTGCCAAGCATCTTGTCATTTCTGTTGGTAAAGATATTTATCTGGCATTAGCTAAAGGTGGCATTGTTGATGATCACTTTTTGATTTTACCTGTGACACATTATCAAAGTATGTCAATTTTACCAGATGATGTAAAAGAAGAATTGAGGTTGTACAAGGTATAGTGTTATAAGAAACACTCTTTAAATAATTGACTTTTTATCAAATTTTAATTGATCATCTATTTCAAAGGAGGCAATCAAATTGTACTGTGCGCTCAATGATAGAGTGCCAGTTTTTTTTGAAAGGAATTTTAAGACTTCTCATTGCCAACTACAAGCAGTTCCAATACACAAAAACCAAGCTCCAGCTTTAAAAGAAACATTTCAGGTAAATAAAAACATTTACTACGTACAAAATTATATATATTAGACTTCTATTTTAAATGCGTATTGCTTTTTCAGGAAATTGCTGGAATTTATCACATAAAAATGAACGAATTGATTCAGGATCTCAAAGAAGTAGCACCTCCTGGAGCACCATATTTTTTAGTGGAGTTCCCGAACGGAGAACAATTATTTTACAAAATAAAAAAAGATTTTCCACTGCAATTTGGCAGAGAAGTTCTCTGTTGTGATAGAATATTGGACGTTCCTGATCGATTCGATTGGAAAGACTGTCAACTGAGCAAGGAAAAGGAGTACATGATGGCCGAAAAAATCAAAGCTAAATTCCAACCATTTGAAGTAAAGTTGTGAAAATTTATTTTCTTCATCCTAAGTTTTTTTAACACAGACTTATTTTATTTAAAAACCACCTTAGTGATTTGAAAAAAAAAATTTGTACATATAAAAGTGTTAATACTGTAAATAAAAAAAAAATTTTGTTAACTATCGATTTATGTATTAGTTTTCCTTGTGACGTTTTATTCGTTGCTGCGGCATTATCACTAAAAATTAATCAACCCTAAGTAATTACACGTATACATGAACGTTTGTACAAACTGTAAAAAAATGTAAACTTTTTTCACACAGTAAAAACTATACATATATAAAATGGACATTTTCGAGTGGCACTTGTATTTTGTACTTGCCGTGTCAGTCCAATGATTTAGACCTGTGTGCTTTTCAATTGATACTTGAGCTCGTGACGATCAGGAGTCATCAGTGGATCCAGGCCGTTAGTCTTCATCTGTACAGCAATGTCAAACAGATAGTCGTAGCACTCACTCCTGAAACATCAAGGGAATCATTTTTTTTACTTCTAACGAAATCGCACATCAGTTGATGATAAAAACACAATTGATTGATCACTGACATTGTCTTTGCCTGTTGCCACGTGTCTCCCCAAACGTAAACTCCGTGTCTGCGCACGAGAACTGCACAGGTTTCTGGATACTCCTCGATAACCTGGGCCATGTGATCTTTCAGATCCTCCTCAAAGGGTGTATTTTCAATGATGGGGACCACCAGCTCCTCATCATATCTCAGTGCTCTGTTCAAGCTTTGATTCCGAATTCCTGATGGTCACATCCATAAAATCACCGACCACGATAAAGACGTAGATGATTAATTTATCGAATCTACCTTTGATCATTTCGAGATGGGTGCAACGAAATTCTTTTCCCGGCCAGAGTAGGGTCACCATCACAGCAAACTTGGAGTGGGTGTGAATGACGGCTCCGGCATTCCTGGAAGTGTAGGCGCACATGAAGAGCGGCGTGCACTGGGATTTTTTCAGTTTCTTCTCCAGAGGCGGCACCTCCAGGTCTCTTCCTTTGATGTCCTGGACGAACATTTCGTCCGGCAGAATTCGCTCCTTCTGCACTCCGGATGGGGCGATGTATATCTTGTCCCTGCAAACGTCATATTCAACACCCAACTATTTTCAAGATAATCGTCGATGTGAATCAAATGGTACTTTTTAATTTGCAAAAACAGGTAAAATTAAAAATATGGCATTCATCATCACGAAGAAGATTATTATTTATTATCTGTAAACGCGTGCTTGCATCGCAAGTTCGTGATATCTTAAATTAAATTTGTTTTCCGAGCACGCGATAATAATGTCTGTTACGTGAAACCAAAGAGGATTGATTAAATTTCTTACTCGTGTTTTATGGAGATCCCACCTCCTGTTCCCGTGACCCATCCAAGGTGATAAAATTGCCTGCAGAGTTCGGGAATGAGGTTTTTTGGGTGCTCCTGAAAAACAAACACACGAATCAGATGGCATCACGAAAAAATATGCAGACGCCGAAACAGCATAAAATAAACAATCAATGAAAAAGCAGGGCGATCGATCGAATGCCCACCTTGCCGTAATTTTGGTCGTCGTGTTCCATTTCGGCGTTTGACGCTTTGAAGCTCGGTACGGCTTTCGTGTAGCAAAAATTGAAAGTTGTCGTGTACGACCTGTTGATAAAGACAAGAGAGAAAAATTATAAAATTACGTAGGAAGATCGCGAGAAGAGGTTTGATATCGGAGATATTGCTGTGCTGACTGCGAAATATAATCTGCCGAGCTTACACACTGCTTTTATAATACTATCTTCGTGCGGCGCACTTTGTTATCGCGAAGCGCACAAGTGTGCGTGTATAAGTGTACCTACGTAAATATCAGAAAATCGAGACAACCAGCCGGTGATGCGGGAAGTGGGCGCGGCTGACCGTAAACTGGTATTTGTGACCGTCATTTTATTCTTTGCCGGCTTTTTTATCAAGTATTTGTAGTTCATAGGTATACGATCGAACGTAAATCTATCTTTTACTCGAATTGCAATTTTTTAATGGCTTTCTAGAAACAAATGTTTTAGTTGATGGTTTACACACCACCGGGCACAAAAGTTAAAAATAAGAAATAATAATATCGGTGAGACTGCAGGTACAAATTATTCAATATTCCAATGGGAAAACGTTGGTTTCGGCAATTTGATAATTTTAAGTTAATCTGATTTTTTTCCTTGAAATTTAATTTCTACCAGTCGGTGGGACACTAATTTAAATGATTTTCCTGTTGACGGCGACGGCGCATAATACGGCAATACGCACCAGATATGAGATACTTCCTGCCTGACCTGATGCGGATAGGTTTTAAATGCGATTCTCATTTATGTCAGTTATGGCAAGATGTCGCGACTACCGTAGTTTTACTGTCTGACTGGAAAAAAATAATTTTACAGATAAGTACAGTAGGCATGTTCAATAGAAATTACATCTCATAATAATTCAGACATAAATTTTGTGTTATTTTTTGAAGTTTTATGACAAATATTCGTGAAATCAGATCAATAAACTTTTTCATATTTTTGAAAAATAATACAATGAAATTTGAATACTGGGTGTAATACACATTTGACTGTACGACAAAGTGCACAAATTAATAATGCCGAAAGAACATAATACAGTGGCTAAATAATTGTGCAGTTTTGCATTTAAGGGAATAATGATGCATTTTTCATAAAGTTGAAATGAATGTTAAGAAAATTGCACTGTTACCTAAAATGTTAACTTAAACCCTGTATTGCGAAAAACTGATAAAATTTTCACGCGTTGGTGAATTTTTTCTCTTCGATACAGTGAAAACCATTAGGCTACTCTTAAATTTGAATCCAATCGGATGTAAACCTTTTTGAGGAACTTTATTTTTTTTATTTCCAACCGGTGTTCTATGATACGCAATAAGTAAGTTGTATACAACAACAATCTTGTTCGACTGATTGAAGTTTAAATGAAAAGATAAATTTATAAAACGGCTAACTAATAAATAATAATAATAGTCGTCGATGAAGTTAATGGCGAGTAAATACCATCAGCCACCGCCCTCAACTCCCCATTTTTCAAAAAAAAACAAAATCAAAGTCAAACAAAACACCCAGAATCATCCCAACCCGACTTTCCGAAACCCAATTACAAACTGCTGCATTTCGCAAAAAACCCACGCCCCAAAAGTTCCAACAAACTCCTCGAGAAAAAAAAATCAGAGCAACGCCATCGGTAGCAACAACAGCGACCCGACCGTGCTAATAGAAATCACCTCACACAATGCGGCACAGTAGTTACAGTTCCGACTTGTTTCTCCTAATCCAATTTTTGGTCTGCCGACTGCACCGGTCCTCTCCGCGGGATAATACTCCCTGACGCGCAACGCGTATATAATTCCGTCGCCCAATCATGCACACACACACACACACACACACACGTACCGACTGCATTGGCCGTAGTACTTTTCCGTCTCCATTCACACGCATCGGCCGCGCGCACCGAAACTCATACCCTGCCCCAGAGCGCGGAATACATGCAGTCTAGGTTGGGAAAAAAAGCTCTCCGCACACACCCGCGCCGCATTACACGCCAGAGCTGCTGCCGACGCGGCTTCTCCTTTCATTTCGCCCCTGATACTCGCTTTTTCCGCGCCGAAAGTTTTTCCGACTCCTTTTGCGCCGGCAAATCACTCGTGCTTTTTTTTTTCTCTGCCATTATACAGGTATTACCTGTACTCCGGCCCCCTCTTCACAGAGGTCGCGCGAGCCGAGAAGTATCTCTCTCCCGGGAAAAAACCGCGCGTCCTGATTTTTATCTCCTCTTCTTACCCACCCCCCGCGCGTACAGGGCGGTGGATGAATAGTGTCCATCTGTTTTACAATTAAAAAGTGTCGGAGCTGCGGGGGCCGCGATTATGGGGCTTCATTAGGGAATACCGGTGCAGGCAGTGCGCATCAGGTACGCTTATTCATTACAGAGAGAGGGGACTGTTTGTTTGTTTGCTGAAATGTCTCCTACTCGCTTCTGGATGTACTGCATTCGTAAATGGGTCATTTCGCTAAAGCTGCGATGTTTCGTGAAGCCTGTGTTTACAAAACAGCGCATTTTATTACGTCGAGTCAATACTTTTTTTTTTAAACAGTGTCAATTAATTTTCTCTTGACAGTTCTTCTAAAATCAAGTCGAAAAAATAATTGACGTGGCCGTAGTAGGATGGAAACATCAGGCCATAGTGCCATTACCGTAACGCGAGGCATTAATAATTTTCATAATTAGCGGCTTATAATACTGCCTGTATGTGTCATCTTTTTAATTTTTCCAGGATTTGTTTTCCAAAAATCTGAATCTTTTAGCACCCTTTCTAGTCGCTGGGGACGATGAAAAAAAAATTTTTAATATTGTGAAGCCTAGTTTTGACACTTTTGAATTGCGCGAGACAAATGATTTTCTTGGGGCCAAGTGGTACATTCTTTGACGATTGGGTTTGACCATTTTGTATAGTAGAACGAACAAGCATATCGTCCAATTGTTTCCAACTATAAATCCGAATTCGCCTAGTTTTAGTGTCATCGTGCATATAGACAGTTTGTCCTCTTAAAATAATCTGTCATTACCATAACCCACGTAATCTCGGAGGTAGATAAAATTATCGGCTACTTGACTACAGGAATCGGGGGCTTCTGGTGTGCTTAAGTACCAAACTTAATTTCATTAAAAAATTCCTGTTTTCGGTTTCAGAATTGCCAAAAAATAGGTATGTCATTACCGTAATGCATTTTTATATTTTACTAAAAATCCTATTTAAATTAACATGTGTTGCCAACAAATGACAATAGAGATGGGGCCCAAAAGTGTCCACCTACTTTGGACCACACATAATGTAGAAAAAATAATAAATAAATTTTAAACACTTAATTTTGAACATCCTATTTCACGAATAAAAAATATCCTGTATGACTCATGTATACATCATGTAGTGAAATTATTGAATTTACTATGTATTAATTATTATTGTGTTACTTGTATAACTTATTATATTGTATAATTACATTGTATATACGAATACATTATTAAAAACTGCTCTATTTAATTTTCAAGTGTAAGATAAGTCTACTCACGAAACATAATCTCATTATTTCTTGCTCAGTTGTTGATCGCTGGCTGCTCAGTATAATACGTCTTCACTCGACGAATGACTAGATCACACTGCTAACAAAGTATCTGGGGTCCCGGGGAGCTGCGCACCTCATTGCGCAGTACAGAGTGCGCAGCTCGGCTAGTTCACTGACCACTGACTCACTCGAATCTGCTGACTAAGCTCACAGTATGATGTAATAGTCATTCGTCGAGAGAACACGTATTTCATACAGTGCAATGAGCTATCAACGACCGAATTGGAAAGAAGGAAATTATGTTTCGTGAGTAGACTTTTTTGACTCTCAAAACTTACATGGAGTATAAGTTTTCAATAACGTATACGTATATAATGTAAAAAAATAATGAGTTATTTAATAATAATGTCTTTATATTTTGTTATTTTATTATATAATATACACATAAATATATAAATTAACATTGACGAATAATTGACAACCAATGTAGCATCATTACCGAACTCGAAACTTGAACAGAATAGTGTTTAATAACGTATATGGGTAATTTTACATAAAAATAGGATATTCCATGAAACCCATGTTTATAAATAACACATTTTATGATTTTGGATGGAAGCTTTTTTGAAACAGTGTAAACTAATTTTCTCTGGGTAGCTCTTTGAAAATCAAGTCGAAGAAATATTTGCCGTGACGTGGAAAAAAATAATAGAAAAAAATTTCAAACACTTAACTTTAAAAATCCTTTTTTACATACCAAAATATCCCCTTTTTCGTGTAATGACCCATTTGTATGCGCGGACCTTGATGACTTTTTTAACGAGGCGGATTGAATTTTTCATCAAGTTGCCGTACTTATTCAGTTTGTAATATCCGAGAATATTGGCCCTCGTTTCGTGACGCTGCACGGGATTTTTCAAATTCCCGCGTTATTAGAAATCCCACGTTGCGAAGCTTCATATGGAAAGTGCACATTTTCATATACATATCTACATAGATACAAATCATCGTAAATACGCTCCGTAAGTTTGTGCACACGAATTCAGGGCCGCGTCGTCAATGTACTCGAAAATGTCAATCCGACGATGAGGTGATAGAACGAGCTTTTACGAGCAGCTTCTTCGTACAACCCCGTATGTAAGTATGCCTGCAGCTCAATCGGGCGTAGCTCGATAGTTCCGTCCCAAAAAGGACGCGCGATACACCATCGTGCTACGAGGTCGCGCGTGCAGGCCCATCAGGAGTAAATCTTGTGTTTGTGTATAACACGTACAATAACGACGACAACAACTCATTCGCGAATAACAAGTACAACATATCCCTGTCGTTCCGTTGGAATACGCAACACGCACATTATGAGGGTACTGCGCATACAGTAAAATCCATGCAGCGAAGGGAGGAGGAGGAGGAGGAGTGGTAGAAAGAGAGACGAAGCTTCTTCGATTCGCTTTCGGCGTTTGCTCGGAGAAAATTGAATTCGACGGGTCGCAAAGTGGATGGTTGATAAAAAATTGATGCGCCCGTGTTTACCGCGTATGTTATATATTATGTATATACATAAACTTGAAGATCGAAAAGTAAATACCACGTCAAACCCGTCCCACGCGCGACGCCCACTCGTACTCTTATAGATTATACACGTATACGGCGGCCGAAATCCCTTCCCTCGATTCGCGCCCCGTCTCGGAAGTACGAGCCGTGAAACTATATGCATCATATGCACTGTGAAAAATGATTCCTAAATTTACAACCAGCGTTGGAAATAATGCGGCATTTAGCGTTGGCCGGTAGATCGATATTTTTTGCAGTGCACGCGCTACAGCCGAGCTCACGATCGCGAAGAGGAAAGCACGCGGTTCGTCGAGTACGAAACGCTCGCGCCCTTTCGCCCGCGTGTAAACATATGTATCGTAGACGCATGGATTCTGCGAGCGCGTGCACGTAAGTATATTGGCCACTCTTTTCGTTGCAACCAAATTTTCAAAAACACAATTATCTCAAAAGCGACAAAAGCATTTGCAGCGCGCGCGCCGCAGACTGGTAAAAATCTCGCACGGCCGTCGGGCATCGCGCTCTTCCGTTGATACGTCCCGCGCGCAGCAGAGCCCGGCTTCTCGATGAAAAATGAACGCGAGCCGGGGAGCCGGACCACCTCGTTGATTCCGCCCCCGGGACCCATACTGCGACTACTCTGCTCGCCGGAGCTTTCAACCCTTGCGCGCACGAACGGAACAGAACGAGGGTTCCGCGGCAGGTGCGCGCACTCCCGGGCATCCCCCCGCGCGAGACTACATTGTATTTGCCCACTACGAGCTGTAGACGACGAGTGCATTGTACAGTAAACCCGGGAGCCCGGCACGAAGGGCGGGGGAAAGAAAAGCCGACCGCCGAGACGGAGAGAGAGCGCGACAAGTCCACTCCAGGCCCGCGCCCCGACACTCAAGACTTTGGGGAAGAAAACCGAGAGGGGCCCGAGCAGGGGGGGGGGGGGGGCGCGAGAGAAGGGGGGCGGGGCGCGCCGCCGCCCCGCGCGGTATCGAGTCCGCGGCTTTCGTATACTCCCAAGTGGTACACATGTATATGGCTAAGCGAAAAACCAGTTCACCGCGAACCGTACTGTATTTTATTCGTTTCTCCAGAGCCGACCGATATTCCCATCAGATTAGTCGCCGGGCGTTGTACTGCTACTTCGGTACGATTTACAAACTCGAGCGAGCGAGTGTGTTTATCATTCGGCCAGAATAATTATCGAGATAGGGAGGGTAAAAAACGACGCGCAAACGCGATCCTTTGTCCCCAACGAGTACAACGCCGTTAATGACCATACGGAAAACCCGTGAAATTCCGCACTCGCTGCCCGAAACGTAATCGCCGCATCGGCGCATCCAACACTCTGCATTTTAATAACCCCCGCCCCCGCAATTATACCGCGCCGCAACGAGGCCTCCGATTTTTCGTCGCGCCGATCGCCGGCCGAACGAAGGAGAAGAAAAAAATCACGCCGCAGACGACCCTCGAATGTAAAAACCTACACTCTACTCGTTCGCGCGCATCTACCCTGTGCACGCACACCGACGGGCATCGCCGTCCCTTATTGTATATCACGCAGGGAGAAAATATAAAA
>JAPYYV010011008.1:0-11397 GCA_030522625.1 Copidosoma aretas | reverse complement strand
AAGAAAACGTCCCTAGTACCAGGACGGTACTATATTTTTCATCACGAGAGCCGAAAAGAAGCGGCGAAGGTGCGATTTTTAGGTTAGAGTGATGAAAAAGCTCTTTCTCTGGCATATTGCTTGAAATCAGTAAAGGGAATACGTACGAAGGATGAAGGTTCAAGTAAAGTTGCCTCCTTGGCCAGCATGTCTGCCTCCTCATTTCCCAGGATTCCCCTGTGAGCTGGCACCTATAGAAACTTAATTTTACTAGCGTTAGAAGACAATTCGTTAAATACAAGTGTTTTCTTTTTAATTTCAAGAATGTATGGATTGATTCTAATGTTGATTTTTTTACTATTGAGAGATGTCAACGCACTGAGGGAATCACTTATAATGACAATGTTTTTGTCTGATGGGTGTGTTGTGGCTAGGTTTACAGCTTGAAGTAGAGCTACCGTCTCCGCAGTATGAATTGAAGCGCTTCTGTTTAAGCTACAAATAATAGTTTGATTTAAGGTTGGGCATATGCATGAACAACCTACAGAACTGGATTTACAGGATTTACTTCCGTCTGTAAATATACATATCGCATTCATTTTTTTAACGTGATGGTTTAGCAATTCTATGAGTTCGAGTGAATTTTTATTTTCATGCCCATTGAAAAGATCTGTATTCACTTCTAATTCTCTTATTACAATAGAGCTGAAATCATTCAAGACAATTTCATAATTTGAATTGTAGTACAAGTTCAATTTCTCAGCATCAAATCCTTTTAGTTCCGAAAGGAGGAGTCTCTTACATTTTTCAGGGTCAGTTTTGTTCAGCCTGTTTCTTTGGCCATATGCTACCTTATAAATTGGTGAGCCAGTGTTAGAAAAAATCTTGTGCAAGTAACATATGTACAAAAACATTGCACGATCCTTTATCATCATTAATTTAGTTTCAGCTAGCAAAATGTTGGTGGGAGTTGAGTTTCTGTATCCCATACACAGTCTAATAATAGCTGTATGTTGAATTTTTTCAAGTCTTTCTGCTAGTGCAATCTGAAGGGGATAATAAACAAAGCAGCTGTAGTCGATAATATAACGCACAAAGCAGTTGTATATAACTAATAAAGTTTCTGAACCTGTTCCCCACAAGGTTCCACGAGAAAGTTTAATAATATTTAAAGATTTCAAAAAATATGCGTTATTGTCTTCTCAAAGCTCCCAAACTCCGATAATATTATAATCTTATATAATATTATATAAAAATTTTTTTCTTCTTACCTTTTTTTTTTTTTTTTTTATTCTTTTGCCTCATTTTTTGTTCTTGCAGTAAGTAATTCCGCTCAACTTTGAACTTTTGCAGGAAAAAAAAATCTAGTATACGACTATGAAAATAATTTAAATTGTTTCTATACTATATAGTTGAAAAAATATTGCCCTGCTTCCAAAAAGGTTCCAAAACCTATATAGTTGATGAATAATTTTTTTAAAAAATTGTTTTGATTACAACATAAATTGAAAATCAATACTAAATTTCATGTGGAATTTGACTCGGATTTAGTTAGAAAGGCTCTTTATTCCAATGAAAGTGGGTTGCGGAAATTAAAATAACACGTATTCAAGTACGAAATTTCAGCAAAGCTTATGGGCCAAATTGAAGAAAAAATCATCTCAAACGTTTAAAGCTGAAAAACGAGTCTTATCGGAAAATATGAATTTCGTTACAGAAATCACAGAAATCTCCCTGTAAGAATAATTGAATGTCTCTTAAAATCAATCCTGATTTCATGCAGAATTTTCCAGCCAAGTGCTGAATTCATGAATTGTAATGTAATAACCAGCAACTGTATTTAATAAAACTGTTACAAGAACTTTAACCATAACTAGTTTAGAACGTATTACTATCATTACAAGCAATATCTCTATCCCAAGAATAAAATAAATTAACAACCAATTATTCGGATTGAATATCGTTTGTTCCGTAGCCAGCAGTCCTATGTAATCTGCTATATTCAGGATCCCAGTGTATGCATTTATCTGTAATAATAAAAATCATAAATTAAATCTTACTATTAAAACTTTTGGTTTCAGCATTCTTATAGGGGTTTACTTATTCATTGTTTTTGAGTGAAACTGTCGGACTTGATGATTTATTTTTTAAATTGAAACAAAATATCATTTAATTTTTAATTACAATTTTAATTTCATTTATTTAAGCATGCGACTTGTTTCGTTTTTTAAAACTACATTATACGGACATAGTAAACATAAACTATTGGGCATATTTTTGAGTAGTGATTAAAGCCTTACAGGTTTACGTCCATATTTAGCGATGTATAAAATAGAGATGATCTTTTCTACAGCAAAACAAACCCGACGTAAAATATCACATTGTATGGATATAAATTGTATTTTTTCTTGCAATTTCATTAAAAAAAATATAATCAAGACGGCAATTATTGGTTGATGAGTGATGATATCACGTTTTTCATCTTGCAACAACCAAATTATATATTGTAAAATCCCATCTTGCATAGTCAAATAAACAAGTCTTGACCTGAAAGTTATAAAAAAAAGAAACTAATAGCATCCGTCGATGTGTTATAAAATTAAGTTGAGCGTTTACCTCATGAATGATAATGTCGCTTCAAAATCTGATCCACTGAGTATTTTATTAAGTGATCTGTTGTTCGGTTGCACGAGTCCTTAAAATAAGTTTTTCACTATTATAATATATGATAGTCAAGGGGATCCGGGCGTATGATGTATATGAGGAATTCCACAAAAAGTCAGATATTTAATGCGTAAAAAAACTGAATTTTTTTTGAGGCACACATTTGTAACCACTTTTATTTTATTCTATGAAATCAATAATTAAGGAAAAAAAGTTTGTCATGAGATTTAAATCGCATGTTGACACTTTTTTTCAGCTGCTGTTGGTCTATAATTTTAATTTTGATACTTGTTTGCCGACTTTTTTCTACAATTCTCATCATAACATTGTTCTGAAAAGTCATAGAGAGCCGCTCAAAAAGCGAAAACAATGTGCACACGATGAGCTTGAATTTATTTCTTAAAACGTTTCAAGCGAGGTCTCAAAATATGGTCAGCATCAACAGTTAGAAGGGAACCTCGGATTTCACTTAAATTTAAATGCTTATAAATTTCAATGCTGAACACATAATTTAGGACTTTTTAAAATAGAAATGAAATCTTTTTTCAAGCACTTTATTTTTTCTGCTGAACCGACTCTCTATCACCTTTTGGAGCCAAGTTGCGATGAAAAGGGTAAAAAAAGTCAAATAATGCATATTGTGATTTCGCGTTGGAAATTCAAAAAAAGGTAAAAAAAAGGCGTGCTGACTCACAAATTGTTTGATTTGAATATTTTCCACGTTCGATTGGAGCTCTAAAATGAAAAAAGTCTTGGTTTCGTCCCAGTTCTAAAAGTTATAAGGGGCGGAACAATGTTGCTGACAATATTTTGAGACGTTTTAAGAAAGAAATTCAAGCTCATTATGTGCACTTTGTTTTAGTTTTCAAGCGGCTCTCTATGACTTTTCAAAGCAAAGTTGAAAAAAAAAAATCCGCAAATTCGTATCGAAATTCAAAGTTAAAATTCAAAAGCAGCTGAAAAAAGTGCTGCAAGACTTAATCGCGCGTTCAACATTTTGTTCCTTTATTCTAGATTCTACAGAAAAAATTTAAAGCTGTTACAAAGGTGCCTAAAAAAAAAAAAATTAATGAGAAAGTACAAATTAACCAAAAAATTGTGTGCTACAGTCCTCTCGAGCTGTTTTGTTATCGCGTCGGTACTCCTAAACATTTCAACTTGAAAATTTTTCAAGTCTGCGTGTCTCAGTAGTAGAGCATAGTATACGAAATAATATTATGTATCTATATACATATATATATATATATATATATATAAAGATTTTAATCAGACGGAGAACACATTTTTTAGTCAATTATTCTGAGGGGTAAAGAAGTGAAGGTTGACATTTTGTGATAAATGACAATTTGATAACAAAAATATAGAAAAATAAATAAAATTCTTATTAATGATGATAAATAAAACTAAAGAATTTTTTAAATAAAATGTAATACATAAACAGATTTATGAAACAGCTTTGTGTCAATTTATTGGAAGTAGTTTTTTTTACTACTTGATTTTTAAAAAATTTGTCAATTAATTATGAAAAATATCTGCGATTAAGTGAGAGAAATAAAGAGTACGGAAAAAAACATAATGAATCTCTATTGAATTAGAATTAACTGCGTTTGCTTTTTTGTTTTGCAAAATGATTAAATTCCAACCTTCATGTTTCATCTCTCCTGCCATTTTTCATTTATGTGACTGATACGTCAACCCCAGACTAATTGTTATCGAATCGACTGTTGAAGCCTGTAACAATAATTTTGAGCAACCATCAGTATGACTGTTACTATATTGTTAGGGGTTTGCTTGAATATTTTTTTAATTTTTCCAAAAAAATACTTGTGTGGACAACAAAGAGAATTGGGCCTCAAATCTTAAAAAAAAAAAAAAAAAAAAAAAAAAAAAAATTAGAAATTTCTATATTATATATAAGGAATAAAAAAATAATAGGGATAAAAAAAAAAATTTTTTTAATTAAAAAAAAAAAAAAAAAAAAAAAAAAAAAAAAAAAAAAAAAAAAAAAAAAAAAAAAAAAAAAAAAAAAAAAAAAAAAAAAAAACGTTAGAAATTCCTATATTACATATAAGGAATAAGAAGCTCGTAATCGTATGGATATAGTTTTTTTTTAATTTGACGATGTTATTATTGAATACCATAGTATTACATATAACAGACGACAAGTATATATTATACCTGTTGCACACTAGCGCGTTATCTTGCTTTGCTTGTCTCCAAAATATCTCCCAGCTATATTCCTCAGTTCACCACTCAGAAAAACTTTTAACTGTTCGAATATTCAATTTTCTACTACAGATGACAAAAGAATAAACATTTGTATGGTAAATTTAACGCGCAACTTTTAGGCCGGTACAAGCGGTGTACACGCAAACGCGTCCGTTCGGCTTGGCGACCCAGGACCTTCTGAGCCTGAAATCCTGCAGCGAAGTGGTCTTCGCTCCTGGAGTAGCTGGGATCTAAATATAGACGTTTACGTTTATATTTAGAGTTCATCCGGCGCCCTCGACCTAGCCCTATAAAGCGGATTATCACCCACGCGCGCACAACGCATGCACGCGCATGGGGGGGCAGCCGGGTAGCCCGGGGTAGGTTTCAAGGGATGACATAGGTATTGATTCGTTGCGCCCCTTGCGAAAACGCGCTCCTCTTCATTTAAAATGAAAAAAGATGCGACTCAGAGCACAACCGAAAAAACATAGCGAGTGCTAAAAAAAAGAAAACAAGTGATGTGAGTTACGTACGAAAAAAACAAAATACGATTGAATAGTAATGTTAGCTAATACACACATACATACAGCTGTGGAATATACTGAAATTACTGAATTTTATAATAGCCATTCCATTGGAATACGTACAAATGTGTTCAAATTGAGAATGTATTATTTGATGAAGATTTAATAACAGCATATCGTGATGTATAACGCACTAGTATAGGTACAGAGGGATGTGGACATATTTATACTTTATACAAATTCAATTGACTTAAGAGTCGAGTATCAATGTAAATTAAGTTCATAGCGTTATTCAAAATTAGGTTTACAAAAATAAATTTTTTGTAACGTTAACGCTATGATTTGATGTGACTGTAGTTTTAATAAAATTATCGCAATCTGCATTAGCAAGAAATTTTTAAACATCGGAAAAAACGTAGTGATATTAATAGAAATGAATTCAGGTACCAAGCGCCAGTATGTAAAAATTGGCATGTTTACAATTCTTACAATTTTTAATTTCTGTCATGCTTCACTTTCTTAGTTTCAAAACACTTGGATTTGAAATTTTAACCACATTTTATGATTAAAAACTTAGAGAATTTCCAAATAAAACATTTAAGCATTCAAAACAAAACACTTCAGAAAATTTTTTTCACCTGTAAGAAATAACTACATCGAGTGGTATGCAATTCCCCAAAGACAATGAAAACTTAATATTTTTGTTTCCATAGGTTAAATAAAAATTACCCACATATTCGTCACACTTTTAGAATCAATCAGTTTATTGTTTAACATTTCTTTACAACGTTTGGATCAAGTTTTTATTTTCTTAGCATAAAACTAGTAAATCAAACAATGAAGTATAAAAACAAAATTGTTACAACCATACAATGCATGAATTAATTTTTTCATCAATTTAAAAAATTTAATTCATACGAAATTCCACAAAATGTATACATGCTATTACGATTAAAGTATATAATTTTTCTTTGCATTAAATAAAGATTGAGAACACCTTTTTTTTTTATATGATAGATATTAAAATAATTTATTACTACACTGATCAGATATAAGATGCAAGTTCCCGTACAGATTGATAAAAACGTAGATAAGTGCTGGGACCAAAAGACAGGTAATATATGACGGTTGAGGAAGATTATTTACTGCAATTGCAACGGATTCGCCTAGATCCACAACCATTTTCTCAGTGAACTGACAGTACCGGTTGGTGAGGGGATTATTCAGAATTAACTCCTTGTGTTTTTTAAACAATTGCATTTCTAATGGCGTTGGGAACATTCCTTCTGCCCAACCATTGGGATTAAGCTACAAAAATGTATTAATAAATCATCAAAGTAAACATGGTATATAAAGCTATACACTTAAAATTGTTACTTGTATCACTATATGCACACAAACTTAAAAGTCCTGTTGCTAAGTTTTAACACTTACAACAAGATCAAGAGACCTATAATTCAACCCGGATGACATTTTTCTCTTAATACTTAATAAAATCATATATTTTTAAGTTCCATTTTACACATTTCGAAACAAATAGGTTCAGTTATGACAAAACAATAATGGTGTTTTTTTTCAACAATAAAACCAAAAAAATAATATATTGCATGAAACACCTTTTGCCATCGTTTTTTAAAATCGAAAAATGTATAAAATTAAATGTGTTAAATGTACCAACAATAGTATTGGATCGACAGTAAGAAGTGTACATTGAATAAGTAAAATTGATAAAATTTGCGAGAATCTAAGTAGAAAAAATGGCATACCTTCATTAAAAGAAGTGCATTATTATACATTGGCGGCCAATCGTTTTCACAAGCAATGCAATCACAAATAATACCATATGATTCCAGGTTTCCTTGCCTTTCAGATTTCTCACATATTCTGTAAGAGTCTGAAAAGCTGACTAACATCTGAAAATTATTATTTAAATATTATTATCAAAGGACAGTAAACTTATATAACGACCAAAACTTAATACCTTATCGTTTTTCTTAATAGGTTTTATGGCATAAACAACTATCTTGTTATCTCTAACGAATCTGGTAACGTTTGGGTCACAGTTGTGATTTAATAAACAGTTGACAGTGGGTAGGCAAACGCCCATGGATGCATTGACGCTATCCGGTTCTTCTAAAGAAGTTGGAATTCGATGCAACTAAGAATCAATAATAATAAGAATCTTATCATACTTATGTGAAGTCTTTACATTTATTCGGGACCAGTCGTGTGTTAGTGGTGCGAGTGCGTAACTTTTCAGCTTTGACAGAAGAATTTGGACAAAATAATTTACGCCCTAAAGACGACGTATAATGCCTTCAAGACCAAAATTTATTTGTCCAGATCTTTATGTCAAAGCTGAAAAAGTCACGCACTTGCAGTGTCGCATCACCCCTGACAGTCGGAGCTCACTCGGAGCTAATCCGACACGGGGTGACGAAAAAATATAATATATCATTGATATTTTTACCTTTTTAAGCTAACATTAATAAACTAGCTGAATTCTATTTAAAATAAGAAAAATTATTCAACATGAAAACGTAGATATATATTTATCAACTTTATTTTCATATTACAAATGTAAAGTCAGCAAATTATTTAATTTTAGCTTTAAAAAGGAACTTACTTGATAAAGGATATTTGGGAAAGCCTTATCAAAAAATAATTTACTTACTGTAATTGCATTAGATGCGACTTCGACTAATCTTAATAAAAAAGAGCCAATAAAAACTACATCCTTGTTATTCATCAACTTTTTGTATTCAGTAATACTGAATTTTTTTCCAAAAAATCTTGTATTTATAGCTAAAGACACTAATATACTAACAGCTACTTCTGCATCCATTGCTGGAATTTTTATTGAACGACTGTCAAAATAAGAATAGATGATTTCAAATTTTTTGTCATGTAGAACTTTGTTATTATTCCATTTTCCTGATGAATACTCTAAAAAAATTAATCCATGAATTTTCATAACAATTATATTATAGAAAAAAATTTAATATTTTAATTTACCTTTCTTTGCAATAATATTTTTCAAAAAAGATTCAAGATTTGCTATCATACCGTGCTTTCGACATTCTGTGATTGTCAGATGTAGAGCCATTAGAGCATAGTATTCGCTGCCAGAAAATCCTTCATAATCCTTAAAAATAACACATTCAATATCGTGATACTGGTTCCAAGCATTGTTTTGACATTTTTCTGAGCAGAACATGCACCAAGAACATGTAGGACATGGTATTGTTGTTAAGCAAGGATTATGACAATGACTGCAGAAAGTTTGTGCTCTTCTAAGATGTACAATCGATGTGCAGTACGGTTTTTCAACGTATATTAGTTCTCCAGGTGCAATATCACGAGTAGCAATTAAATGTGTCTTATCCTTTGGATTATATTTAATAGCGACATCGTTGAAATCATTCACTTCTTTTTTTATTTCTGGCAAGTTTGGTGTCTTGTTGATTTGTTTTTTATCGAACGGAGAACTTATAAACTTTTCAGTCGATTCAATCAGACTACGTACTTTAATGAATTCCTGATTCTGTTCATCAATGAGATTGAGAAAAGACTTGGCTTTGAGCAGAACGTCGTTTATGTCAGGCGAAGCAAGAGCATGAAAACATTTAATCTTGCGACACAACAGCTTAGCTTTGTATGCATCAGAATTGATAATGTTAATTGCTCTGTCTATATCAACAATGCAGTCCTGGAATAGCGACAGGTGAAACAGTAAGGCAGACCGATTGCCATAGGCTAGAGCTAGTGTTTCTGATCCAGTCGGGGCTAAAGCAATGCTTCTGGAGTACAATTCCCAGATTTTGTCATGATCATTCCAGAAATGAAACTTTTTCTGGAAAATCCCGTTACCTTCTTGTCTTGCCTTTTTAGAGGCTGCCTCATCTTTAGGTTTTCGCTTTGCTGCGTACCAGCGAACATCTTGGGGAGATAAAGTTGCAAGCTTCTTAACAATGACTTTTCTTTCTCTCATTTTTTGCTCAACTGTAAAAATAAAAATTAATGATGGGATTATTTCCTGGGGGCTACAACAGAATTATCGCGATACGAAAATCGTGCATTGCATGTTATACCTATGAACTGAAAAGCATCAGATTTCAGTCCACACTATACTTGAAATTAGATAGTCTACTTGGGGCCCTTTTTGCATGTGTGAAAAGCTGAAAAGTATGCGAGTACTCAAAACAAGGAACTAGCGGGCGAGATCGGATGGAGCGAACGAAGCGAGCAAGGTCGAGTCGAGCGAGTCGAGTCCCTTCTATCAGTTCAGTTAGTTCAGTATACGCCATACGGTACAAGGTATACCGTCTGCCACGTAGGCCACGCTGTCCACGATGTCCAGACGACTAATGAGAGGTGTTTATACAGAAAGAAAAAAGTCCATGCACGGCAGACTCGATCGCTCCAGCTCGCCCGCTGTAGTACATTATTTTGAGTTTTAGCATACTCTTGCATTATACTTTCGAATACGCTCGAAAAGCATTTTTTTTCTATTGGAAAACAATTACTCGCGTACTTTTTGCATATTGTCGCACGTGCGAAAGGTTACGAAACGTTACGATTATAAAAAAAAAGACCAGCATTATCCAGCAATGTTAGAGACAAACAAAAAACGACACTTGTGGTTCCCTGTGCCCAGCATACCCACTCTTTTTACAGAAGTTGCACAAGCACATATAAATGAAGTTGTAGAAAATCTTCTGTCATGTTTTTAACGATTGTCAGTACATATAGGAACAAAACAAGAAACAAAGAAGCAGCATACCTTTTTGTTTTTGGCAGAGGGAGATCAGATATGAAGTCAAAAGTCTGAAGAACTATCTCGTGTACTTACACCTTACAAAATCCCTGCAGTCTTGTCTTTTCATCAGAACTCCTGCAGACTGCCGTAATGGGCCGTAGTAAATGCCGCTATTGCCGCTGTGCCCGTTGGTGCAGGTAACATGCAGGTTTTCAGGTTCAGGGGCCGTACTGTCAACTGTGTAACTTTTCTTTCTTCGGTATTTGTATCTGGACAAACCAATTTTCATCTTAAAAGCATCTAATGGCGTCTTGAAGATAAGAAATTTCTTGTTCAGATACAAATATCGGAGGAAGAAAAGTTACACAGTAAGTACGGCCCCAGGGGTGGTAGTGCGTAAGCGTAACTCTTTTTCAGCTCATGTAGCCTATGTTATGGCATAGGCTGATGCATTGAAAGAACGTTACACACTACCAGTCCTGGGGGCCCTGGGCTGGGGCCGTAGTGCGTAACTTTTGCTCCGACTTAACGCCATCCAACTCTTGTCTCAAAGATGGCTTGAGATGTATTTAAGAGAAAATTTGTTTGTCCAGATCCACCAAAAAAGTTACACACTACGGATCCCGGGCTGGGGTGGTATCATGTAACTTTTTTTCTTTTTGCACAGGCTTCTGGACAAACTCATATCCGTCTTAAATACGTTGGAAGATGCGTATGAGTAGAAAATAAGTTAGCCCAAATTCTAATGCAGACGAAAGCAAAAAGTTTCGTAAATGTTACTAAGCCTCCTTACCACGGGTACAGTGACGATAAACTCTCGAATGGTATTTCGATTATCGAAGCACTAAATCCGACCCCTGGACCTGGACCCCCTGGTCCGAGCTTGGCAGCCAAGCAAGGCCATGAGGCTATTCACATAGGCGTGACACTCGAGTGTCGCGCGACAAACTCACAAACTCCCGTTGTCATTGTGAACGTTCACATTGAAAAAGTGTCGCGCGACACTTGTCATATATATACAGCAAATGGACAGACTGAACAGACCTACGGTGATTTATCAACACAGTCCGTTTGAAACAGTTTTGTAGGTTGAGTAGTAAGATTTAAAAAAGGTTTTGTTCAAGTAATTTTTTTGTTTACATTAATAAAAAATGAGCGATGATATTGGGATTTGAACTCAAGTGCCTATATATTGCAACCTTTCAGAGCTTCAAATGTTTACCACAATGTATAAGGATAGGCGAAGGGGTGGCGCTGATG
>JAPYYV010011007.1:0-24886 GCA_030522625.1 Copidosoma aretas | reverse complement strand
GCGAGGGAATAAGCAGCAGCGGCCGGGGAAGGGGGTAAAAAGCGAGGTGGACGGGGGCGTACCGTTGCGAGCGGCTCCCCCGCGGAGAAGTATAAAGCATCGGAAGGGGAGGGGGGTAGAAGAGCGGCCCATTAATCTCTCTCCCCGGCCGGTCCGCGTCGGCGCGCTGGTGCAGCACGCACTCGGAGCTGCCCATTGTCTTTCCCTCCCCGGAGAGACACGCGGAGCCGCGATCTTCTTTTTTCTTTCCTTCGACTCGCTCGCCGGCCGTACACGCGTTTGTATGTAGATGACGCGGGCCGGGGGGGACAGTGATGGAGGGATCGGAGATAAGGGAGTTGTTGCCGGAGCAGTTGGTGCAGAGAGCGGGCTGCGGGTGTAATTCGAGCTCTTTCGCGGATCCGGCGCGCGCCGGGATTATTCGGTTGGCAGGGGGGGGACAATCGGGGAAATTTGTTGGGGCTTGGGAGTATCGATGGCTTACTTTGTTCCGCCCCCCCCCCCCTCCGCTCGGGCTTAATGGGCCCCGCGGCTTGATTTGTGGACTGCGGGTCCGTTTGCTCGGAGCTCCGGGGATTGATACGTCGGGCTTGTGCGCCCGTAATCGGGTAGTTGCTGCAGGGTATTATACGGGGAAAGAGCCGCTGAGGCCGGGACGCGCGTGTTGCGCCGGGGTTTTCAGCGCTTGTGCGTAGGGAGTTCCGTTGGACTTGGCGGGTGTGTCGGTCGGGGAATGTGGGAATAATTTCGTGCCTGTCGTTTTGTTCTCTGCTGCAGGTTTACAGGCTGGGGTTAATCGATACGAGAATCGTGCAGCTTTTACCGTTTCTGAATTGGGGTATTCGTTGGGTGGACGTTGTCAAGGTTGATCCAGTTATAAAGAGGTTCTCTTCAAAAAATATGTATACAAGAACATCATCTATTATTCACCCAAGTAATATTCAATCGATGAATGTAATTTATCAATATGATTACGTTGTAAGCAATCCCTCGACCATTTCAATACTACTATCCAACAACTTTTTGATTTCCTATACTCTTTGATCTTGCCAAGGCGTATAAACAGATACGATAACTTGAAAAAATAACCAAATGTTTATAAGGTAGAAGCAGGTTTAATGTTGGGAAAAAAAAAACATTGTTGGAGAAATAAATTGAAATCAAAATTAAAAATTAAAACACATTTGCGAATATAACGAAGTAGAAGAATAATTTAGAGAATATAGGACACAGCTAAAAAGATAAACAATCAGAAATTGAAGCATATTGTTTGATATTTGAATAATCATGCATGTATATCAAAAATGCAAGGGATAAACATGGGGACACATATACAGACGTATTTTAATAAAATAGAGATAACTCCGATAGCTATAGTTATCACCTAAGAAATAATCGCATGAAGATTAAGTTGTAGAAATTAAGTTAAAAAGCCAAGAAAACAGGTACAAGGAGTTATTTCTTTGCTATGATAATCCTAATCAATAAACTAAACTATGAATTAGGTTTCAAATCCAAGTGTCTACAGGATAGACCTAAATGGTTTAATGACAAGATAACCTTAAAAAATAAGAGAAATCGTTACATCTCAAAAAAAAAAGCTATATAAGCCAAAAATAACAATTTTTACGGGGTTTCTAAAAGGACACTCTTATCGAGGTCTCTAGAAGATCGCAGTTGAAAATTAAAAAAAAAAAATCGAAAAAAATCATAAATTTTGACATATATCATTGAATTAAGCGGTATAAAAATCATGACTGTTTTCAGTTTGTTGGTATTACTCAAAACATATATCATTCGATTTAGCACTGTGATCCTCCTCAATTATATAATATATGGTTCACCAGTTAATTATAAATAGATACACGCCCACAACAATACAATCACTGGAGACAAAAAGTTCAACATTCTTTGGAAGTTTTATAAATCGGTTGATAACTTGTAAAAAAAGTGAGGTTGACAGTTATTGAACCGAATTTTCATGGAATCAAAGATAACATTGATTTTGTGAACTGAGTTGGATACATCCACCGCCGGGCTTTATCTGAACAACGCTACGGAACCCAAAAGAGCGAAGGAAGAATAGAAGCGGATGATGGACGATACTGGGGCGTCAAATGTTCGGGGCTTACTAAAAACCAAGAGTAGGAATTTAGTTAGCGCTATCGCTAAGAGCGAGATGCGAGAGCAGTTTGTTAAGCACTCGTTGTACTTGGTAACCTTATCATGATTAAAAAAAAAAAGTTAACAAATGAATTTGATTTTTTTGCTTACACTCATGTTCGGAAATAGAAAATTGCTTGTATACCTATTAATACGCTTCCATTTTCTTCCAAATTCATCGAAGTAAAACTTTTATTTTTTTTCATCAGCGTGTCACGAATAGTAATTTACACTTCACCGAAAGATAAAATGACAAGACGGATCAACGTAAGGAAGGTAATGTAAATGTACAAAAATTTCAAATGGTTTTGCAATACAACTTTTTTTTCATTCAATCCAAACGTTTTATTGGCCAAAATCGGCATATTACTCCTTCGACCTTGAAAAATTCCAAAAATCATCTTCTGCTACTCAACGTTAAGTGTATAGTAATAAGTGTATTTTCGAATGCCCGAATCATGCGAGATTCCTGCATGGTATTCGTGTCGTATTATAGTAGCGAACAAGGTACATCGATGAAAAAAAATGACAAGCGCTCTGGAAACAACGACGGATAGTCTCGTCGATCTTTGGTTGCCAACGAAGGCAGAACGCGTCCAACCCGATTTTACGGTAGAAGTTGCGTCCGACAAGATAGCTCCTCATCTGCTTCTACGGTGAGTTTATTTCCTGACATCTCGGGGTTTCGAACGACTGTACGGTCAGTCCTCTGGCAAAGACATCTCCATAGCACAGCAAAGCGCATCCCGTAACCGTGGGCAAAAGAACCGTCGGCTCTGCTTGTGCACATGTATAATACAAACGCCGCTCGGAGCAAAAGAAACAAAAAACCCCGAGCCACCGCGGCGCAGCGATAAGGTGAGCAGCTGCCGGGCGAGCAGCAGGAGAGAGGAGCCCCGTAATAAAAGCCCGAGCTGCACGTGTACCCACGCACGTACAGCTCGCTCGCGATGTAATGACGTCCATCGTCGCGGCGCGAGCGGGTCGCAGTCTGCCCGTAGTCTGCCCCTCCCCCTTCTAGAGCGGTAATGAGAGACTGCTTGAGCCCCGGGAGTGCCTCCCCCCCCCCGTCCCTTTTTTCTTTTGCGGTGTTTCGTAATACACCTCGTCTTCCTCCGCGGCCAAAGACGACTCTCTCTCTCTCACGCTCTCCCGTCGCGCGACCGCGATTCGCACGCGCGCGACGATCGCGGCGAGGAGTCGCGAAAATCGGTTGCGGTCGACAAGGGCTGGGGGGGGGGGGAGCGGACGCAAGAATGACAATCGGGCGGGTCGGGGATTCGCGAGTGCCATTACCGCGGGCGATGCCTGTCGCCGGTGGTGCTCGTCATCTCGCGCCGCACAGCTCCGCGGTCGGTCGGGGTCGTGTGCGCGTGCGCGCGAGGCTGCGTTTTTTTCCAGTGGAGACCTCGGAGTGCGATTGTGGTGGGCCGCGCGGAGGAGTTTTGTCCTTTTTACAAATTTTCCCGGGTCTTCTTCTGCGTTTTTGGGGCAGGGGGAGAACTTACTTTGTTTGTTGCCACTGAGTTGCCGGAAAGTTTGATCCGTCGTTCATTGGGGAAAACGGGGAAAAGTATTTGTCGTTTTGTCGGTATCGAAGGTATGCAAATTGTTTGTATTGCATGTTTGCATTTCTTTGAGACCCACAACTTTTGTACCTATACAAGTCAGTCGTGGAATTTCAACTTGTTGCAGTGGGCCTATAACGATTTGTTTGTCTCAAAGATTTTTAGTTTATATAAAAAAATCTTAATTTTCATTCCAACTGCACGTGCACATGCTTTTAATGTCAATTCAAATGGTTTCGGGTGAAAAACTATTTTTTTTAGAATTCTGTCGTACTTATTGTTGCACAACATCTTTTCCGTCTGAATGTAAACAGTATACTGTTATAACGCTCTAGAACGAAGACAAAGCCATTTGCTAGTTTTAGCATTGTTTGTATAGAAATACGCAAAATAAGTAAACTATTGAATTTTCTCGGAGACCTATGTAAGTTTTTGCAATTTTTTCCGTGATGACTCCCAATGGGTTCGTTCAAGGAAGAGAATTAGCCCAATAAATTGAAAATCAGATGTAAATTGAAAAAGATTAATGTTATTTATTGAATTTTTTTTCAAGCTTCGGTATCTGAAAAATTAAACAACAAAATTATATGAAAAATCGCACGATATTACGCATTAGCTGTATTATTGTCAGGTAAAGTGACACTTCTCATATCTTTTAATAAACATTTATAATAAAATTGCATAAAACAACATTTATATTGAAATATTTCACTTTTCAATATTATATCTAGTTCAGTAGTATACTTGTAACCGTCGAGATGGTGGCTAACACTACTTTGAATTTAATTAGTAAATCCACTAATATCTAAATACTAATATCCACAGTGGGTCCAACACTCTGAATTTCCGAATTTTTTTTTACACACGCAAAAACCGACGATTCATGCACAGTCACACTTTTTCCCCAGCCTCTCCCACAGAGAAAGAGAAAGCAAATTTCCGCGCTTTTCCGACCGAGCGCCCCGATATTGAAATCTCGAGCGCGACAAGCCTCCGCATCCGCACGCGCGCCGAGCAAATAGATCGTGAAATCGTAAACGATCCGCATCACCCGCGTCGACCCCCAAAGTGAATTTTCATCCGCGCGCGTATTTTTTTCCGAATCACGGTGCACGTCGATAAAACACGAATCAATTCTTCCGGCTCGCACATCGCAGAAGGGCGGCCGTTACCGTGGCAACTTTTTTTCCCCCCATTTCAGCTCGACCCGTCGCTCCTGTTTGTTATTTTTATTCATTCCGACGTTTCGATCATATTGTAAAAACATTGACAGGGGAGCGCGGATCGATTGTAATCGAAACGGGCGCGCGGCGAACTTTTCAATGGTCCGGGGCAAAAAAGCGTTGGACAAAGGGTAACGGACGACCCGGAAAATGGCCGTGTGTTTTTGACAGATAGCAGGAGGGAAAGGGAAAAAGCACAGGTATGCGCGTGTATGTATCAACACGGCTGATCGCTCGCGGATAATCCAGAGTGCGGGCACAGGAGCTAGTTCTCGAAAAACTTCGTCGCCCCTTACTTTTTATTTACATATCCCGTGAATATGGTCGGAGATGAGGACTTTTACCATTTTTCGTTGGATATTTTATTAATATTGCATGAAGGAAATCGGAATGTATGCGATTTATTACTTCTTTGAGTTCTTTTACGGTGGAAATTAAAAATAAAAAATTTATTTTTTCATGATTCCGAAAATACGACTGAGAATAGAATATTTTTTTTGATGAAAGCAGAAAAGCTGACATGATCGATTGAATGATTAGGTGACCATCGCTTTTGTCGATCATGCATACGATGGAAAGTTCTATTTTATTTTTTAATTTATTACCAAAGCACATTTTCATCATTTTTTTTATACTTTTTTTTTATTTCTAACCTTGTAGATTCCATTTTCATTCACAGTTGAATAAAATAGTCCACGCTGTATTTTACTCGTAGCTGAGCTCGTTGCTTACAAAATCAAGTAGAAACAGTCGTGGGCGGTAAGACGGCGTGAGAATATGCAATCAGCATTCAAACTGTTAAATTTTCAATTTACGAGGACTAAAAAAAAAGAGCTATGGTCACACGTTTACGCTAGATCCCATTGTCATCCGTACTAAACATTTATCTCAAGAACAACATGAGCCTTCTAAAAAAAAGCACTGTCCCATGCTTGGATCGAAGCTTAAAAACCGCACCAGGACCGAATTTCCCCGCCACTTTTTGGCCCACCCGAGGAACGATGTTCCGCAGACACGTCCGCATGCGCCCTCCATATCCATAGGCACCGCGCCATCTTCGCCACGGCGCGCGTACGAGTGACTAACGCGGCCCGCGCGATCATTCGATCCCCGATTTTCCAATTCCTCGCCATCGCCGATCCCATCCAGCCGTGGGATTGGATACGCGCGCGGGTGTGCGTCGTAAAGCTGGGAAACGTATCCGCGGGCAACTCGTCGATTTTTTTCCTCCACTGCCGACCGCCCGCCGGCAATAACGTGAGTTATGGAAAATCGAAGGGCCGCGCGCGCGCGAGGATCTTTCTCGAATTAGGAGAGCGGGGGACTGGCTTACTCTCCTGCGCGCGCGAACCGACGATTTTCCCGGGGTCGAATTGGATTCGATGTAATGTCATCCGTACATGTACGTGTTCGGATCATGCGACGGATGTTATACGCGGGCACGCTCGTGCCCGCACTGCCGATGCTCTCTGTTTTAGATTGCGAACACGCGCGCGGAGCTTCGAAAACCGTCAGAGAGAGACGACGGCGAATATACGAGATTCAACTGGATATTCGTGTAATTGGGTTTGACAAAACAGTCTATTGTTGTTGTTGTTCTGGTGTTTCGATGATGCTTATCGGTATGGCTGTATCGAGTTTGGGACTCGATCCCCTGAAGGAAATTATACTCGCGTGCAGATCGGGGTATTAGTTATCTTCTCGGCTGTAGTCCCGACTGCGAATTGGTTACGTTGATAGGAGTGAAAATTTAAATTTTTAAAATATGTATGTACGCTTTTATCAATGAGTTCAAAAGTAGAAAATAGTTTGATTGTTCGTAAGAACATACACTATTGTACTATTGAACATGTATTATACTGGTGACTCCTACCTTCATCAATTTATTATATGCATACAATCGAAAAACTAATTTCTACTTTTTAGTTCATCATAAAACGGTATATTTATAGGAATAATTTTATTAACATTTTTTTTTTTTGTCAACTTTTCAGTTATAAGTATTTAACCTTCTAATTTAAGCTTCTAACCATAACGTGGAAAATCTGTACTTGCCAACAACTTGAACATTTCTTGAGTTTAAAATATGTTATACATCATTTTTTTTATCTTTCTCAAAATATTTGTTAAAGTACGGGTGTTCGAACTACTTTTCAAGATAATCGAGTTCAAAATATCGTCTTTTAAACACGCTGTAATGAGATTCAGGAATAATGGCTGTTAGCTATAGCTGAAAATATATACACAACTAATCAAACTAATATTACACAAAATACCGGACAAATCTTCAGAATTCTTGCTTTTTTTCATTTACTCAAATTATTTTATTGTATAAAATTTTTCACATTACGAAAGTACACAGCCATAACCTACAAGACTATCATATTACCGTAAATGACGCACCCATTTGACTACCGGGACACTAATTTTCTACCGTTGTCTGGTAGTCTGCAAAACTAAGTAGAAACAGTCGAGTTGAGTAAGATAGATTGAAAGATTAAAGATAATTTACCTAATTTGAACATGGATTAATTAATTTTCAATTTACAAGTACGTGATAAAAAAGAAAGTGATGTGTAATATATTTACATAACATTGCATTGGCTTCCATGATGGAATTCCTGTGAAAAAATAATATTTTTAGTTAATCCAACACCCACCACGGATAGATAGAATAGCAAGTTGAACAAAAGCGAATAAAAAATAACCATCACAACGGCGTATTTGTAAAGCTCGATCTAAAGTCGCAAAAATCAGATTGATGATCTCATTTGTTATTTTTACCATGAGTCACGAGTCATCGATACATTTTTATATCCGTACGACAATCTTGAATCGTTCAATTCATACGAACCTTACATATTTACCAATACCTTTGTATAAACAAGTATTTCTTTATTAATACAACTGAAAGAAAAAAAAAATTCTAAGTACAAAACGTACAATAAACTTGAAACTTTTTAATATGAAATCAACAAGACAACGATAGAAAATCCAACTCGGTCAAACAAGAATAACTAAAACTATCACTTCCTATTAGCTCTCAATTTCCCTGCACGCGTGCACCAAATTCCTCACGGTGGATCTCAAACTCAGACCACCAAAACACCGCTCGAAGCCATCAACAGTAACAGTCCGTTCGTCGTTTCGCCTCGAATCGAGCTCAACTAACACTCGAAACCCGACCAACAGCCAAAACAGAATCCTCCAATCGATCACCGGCCAATCGACCTTTTTAGCCCCCCCCCCTCCCCTGCCCCGTCCCCCTGTTTAAACGACACCACCGCAATTTGTAGAGCACAACAGAGTAGTCCCCGTAGTCCGTTCCACAGTGTCCGTAGCACCGGGCCAATTAGAGGTCCTATTCCGAGTTTCTTGTTGTCCGGCTACAAATTGGCCCCGCTTCGTCTCTGTCGTGGACGTACTTGCGCCCTCTTGGCTAAACGGTCCATCTTTCTTCGCGAGGAATGGGACGCGATCGCTCGTGCTCGAGACAATGTGCACGGCGGTATTAAATGAGTGGTGGTGGTGGTGGTCTTCTACGTGTGTGGCTTTTACATTTTGGACGTCTCGTATGGATTTTTTGTCACGTATGCGTCGCATATCGATGGCAAACAAAAATAGTCTGTGCAACGAGGTATGAAAAAGTAAAATTATTATTTGGAGTGGGGAAACATTTCGACGATACTTGTATGATAATGTAGGTTGTTCTTTTTCAGCGTTCAAATTATGAGACAGTTTTACAGGCGCTATTTAGGCGCAACTGAAGGATAAAAAGATTTTTTTTTTTTAAATAGTACGTATTTAAAAAATCCAAAAGTTATTTGAAACTGCCTTTCGATAAGTTGATAACCATGTTGTGACATTTCTCATTGGTCATTCGTTAATAGTTAATAATGACACGCACAATTTGTTTCTGTTAATTTTGGATATCCATCGTTTACGACATATTTTACTGACTTGATATTAATTTTGCGTTTCTGGAGTACCAGCATTGAAAACATTTATGTAAATACTGATATTTTGTCTTGTATTGAAAATTTCTAAACTTTTAATAGTTATAATTTTGTTCTTTGTATCCCTCTGAGCTGATCATCATCATCATTAAATTACATGTCCTTTACCGAAAAAACTACACCCCATTATTCAAGACATTTTTGAGTTTTTCAAGGTAAAGGACCTCGACACGAATTGTTGTATTCTAAATTCTTACCAAGTTTTGTCACGATCAGAGGAATTTCGATTTACTGTAGCTGTAAGGACGCTGAAAAAAGTTCATCGATGGTCAATAAGTTCACAGCAGCAAATAACTATCGTTTCACGCTTCTTGGAAATGACGAAAAAAAAACCGTCAAACTGCCATCGTAAAACCCGATCGATCCATACCTTCCCAACAGATCGACCAAGAGGAAATAACACTCCACGACACGTCCTCGCGGTAGGGCCTCAGCTTCGACGTGCCTAACGGTAAAGCCCAGACCATAAGCCGACACCGAGAGGAGTCGCAACGTCGCGATACTCCCCTCGTAACATGTCGCCCGCACAAAGTCTCGGCGGCAACGCTCTCCCATGTTTTTGTTTTTCCCGACACCTGTTATGTCGTCGCTTCACGCGTGGCTGAGCCACGGGACAGTCACTCCTTCTGACACTCGTTAAGACGTTCTACACGTTGTCGATGAAGCAGCCGTGACTGATCGGTCGGTCCCTTTTTGTCTTTTTTTTTCCCTCTGACCGGATAAGTGATGCGAAGGGTGTTTTGGATCGAATCACAACCGTGAAGACAAATACCGTCTGTCGACGACGACGCTTGTATTAAGGCACTGAGTCTCAGAGTAGCACGCTGTTTTTCTAAATATGCAATGCATTATTGGTGCTACAAATTTTTTTTTTCATACAGATGTAGCGTAGCATTGAACGAAAATTGTTTCCAGTAAAAATAGTTCGCTAAATTTCAAGCGAAAAGACAAGTCGGGTGAAAAGAGCGCGATTAGTAATTGTTTACATTTTGCATGAATGATGCGACATTGCCAACTTTTGACTTTGTATCGGTAATGTAGTTTGCTACTAAAAACAAACCTTAGCTCGCTTAGCTAGGCAACGTCCTTAAAAAATACTCTTTTTTTCGGTACAAGCTCGTATTGCACCATTGTTTGCTCAAAACAATTTTATCAAAAGTATCTTCGACAAAGTGCCTTACGCTTGAAAATTATGTTTCGAAGCGTCCGACGATACGCACAATATTTTCATCCAAGTCTGCGAACAAAGTGCGAATAGTTTCGATCAAAAGCTAAAAAAAAAAAAACCTCCCCCAGTGCAGTCACAAGTTCGGAATGAATAACTCCATTGACAGTCCGCCGAACAACAACGACCCCAAACCCCTCCCCTCCCCCTTCGACATTCCGCGACCCCGCACGGCTCGTCATAATCGCCATAATGGACGACGCATCAGCCCCGTCGCGGCGAACAAAAGGGGCCGGGAAAGACGCGAGACTGGACGCGCAAGACGCTTTGCAGCGGCCGAGCGGGGGCCAAAACAACAATCGGCGCTTGTCGCAGTGGGAAGGGGGGGATTAGCGGCGCACGAGCGCCTCCGTGATGGACGGATACGCCGCGGCCGCGCGACCCACTTGTGTCTCGCGGCCTCGTCATTCTTCCACCACCACCACCCCCAGTCTTTATCCCCCCCCCTTGCGGAGAAGTTCCAGTTGTCCGGAGCACGATCTCGGCGATCTTTTTTTTCGTCGTCGAGCCGTGGGCTAGAAATGGATGTATACATCGACGCGGGGCACGGGGGAAATGATGATGGAGCGTTTGGTCATCGGATCGGAGGGGAGAATCGATCCGTACACAGCATACGTGCCGGTATCTCGGGGCTCTCTCGATCACTTTCGGCTCGGTGCGGATTCCTCGGCCCGTCGCTGGTTCCTTCGGTTCGTGTTTGATGGCTCGCAATTTGCGCCGGTGGAAGGGAAAAACCGACGGCCCGTTGGAGATAGTAAGGCGGGGGGGGGGGTGGCGTGGCGGGTAGTGAATGTACTCGTCCATCAGTCCATCGTGGAATGTGTTGATTCAAGTCCATGCTGACGGCACATTGGAACGTAACGCTTTCTCGGAAATTTATTTCGGATTTGAAATCATGAATTCGCATTTGTAACTATTTAACGCGTTTTTCCGCGCGCGTAAATCGTTTGCCAAATTAGCCGCTGATTTCGGAATAATTTTTCAACAAATTTAAAAACAAACAAGTTGGCTCAAGCGTGCACATCGATTCAACAATTCAGTTGTCATCGTAAAAAAAATTTATTTCAAAGAACGTTCATTTACGCGAAAAGCCTTTTTTGCTAGTCATACTGAAAAGGCACCTTCTTGCCCCGTGACTCGAAGCTTACGTTCCCGTGCAACTGGAGTACCTGGGAACAATCAAATAATTTCACGGTCAGCTATTAGCACCTTACAGCTAACTTATCAAAGGACTAGCTTTGACTCATCAACAGAGACGTTTTTCACGCATGTTCAATATTTTATCCAAAAAAAGTCTTTTGATCATCTGAAACACATCGTTTTTTTCATTTTAACTTTTATAATTCTTACCGCATATACATTGAGTTGAAAGGATGAATCAAAACCTTGTCGTATTTTGGTACATTTTGAATAGTTTTGCCTAAAGTTACTGTACAAGGGCATTTAGCTTATCAAAAGGCTACTTCTTCAGGAGACTTTTGTCAAGTTGGCAAGTCGATTTGCTGCAGAAGTATATGCCCTCTATACACACCCACGCACTATTCGAGCACTGATCACCCTTGTTACAAACATTTTCGCAATCCGTGTTCTTTTCTGGGGTATTGTTGTTACTGACGGCATCCGGTTTTGGGGAGCCTTTGCTGTCCATATTGCTGTAAAATTATCATCCTTGTTTATATCGAATGATCTTTTATTTTTTCTTTAAGTCAGTGTTACATTATGCCATCAAAAATCGCTCACCTTGTACCCGAATTCTAGCGTAAAAAGTACAAAATCAACTGTAACTTGCAGAATATTATGAAATATCACACTTTTTCAAAAAACGAAATCGTAAAATTACAAAGTACAAACATAATTCTCTATTAAATCTCTGGGCGATCATGAAGGATTCTCGAGCCTTGCGATTGCCCTGGTGGTATTGTCCGTCGCACCTATGACGAAATTGATTATTTTTAGGTTTGTGGTCTTATTATGAGCCAAAATGTTTTTTACACCAGCGCTTCATTGTAACGGAGCCTTCCGAGTTCTAATTTAGACGGACAGCAGGTAAATCCGGAGGAACTCGCGGAGGATTTAATCAATGCGACCGTGGCTTGTACCGACTAACTTCTTACTCGAATATCGATGCTGCCAAGAGCAGCCGTATTCGAGCTGTTAACCCACACGTGGCGCCCTTCTGGTGAGGATAGCTTGAACCCGAACCTGTCATTGCATTTCAAATTTAAAATCTCATGCTTTCCCATATACACCGTAAAAAAAGTTGTTAGAATATACAATTTTTCTATTGCCTTAATAATTATTATTGTTTTCTAACATAACAGCTGATATTAATATAATAAAGTGCTCTTACGCTTTCCCGCAAAAATTTCGGACTTTAATTTTATGACAGGTTCAAATTTCAGCTATTCTCACCAGTAGGGCGCTACTTACGTGTGGGTTAACAGCTCGAATTAATTGCACACAGCGCACTTCTCTTAGGATACTGAGCTTGCACTTTCGATGCATACCACGGACTCTGGCCGGTCCAGCGCTGTGAGTCGGTCCGAAGCTTGGTCAATTGACGCGTCAATAGACGATCATGACTCTGACCTGACACAGCTTGAATTTCCAGATGACCTTGACTTTAATTGACTCTTGACAAGTCAGAAATATCTTTAACGGCCAAACTCACACCTATACAGATGTCAAGGGTCAGTAAAAATCGAGGTCAAAATGAAGAATAACAAATACATATTTTTACTCAAGTTCAGAGATAGTTTTCACATGGAATTTACATTTCGCGGCACTTTGAGCTGCTTGTAATTAATGAAAAAAAAAAAAACAATAGTTAGTTTGTTCAACTGTTTAGTATAAAATGCTAAATATGTATCATAGCTTAGTATCCACGGAGTTTTTGTTGATTAATACATGGTTTGGCGAAAATAAAGAACTCAATCAATGATACATGTTGTATTTTAATTGATAAGCACTTTTTTGTGATTATGACCATTTTTTGACAATTGCCCGGTCAGAAAAATTTTTGATAGTCAAATCTACACGAGCGAGACAAAATTTTTTACGGTCAAATTGACCCTGATGCCAGAAAGTTTTTTTGACCGGTCAATCCACATTCATGGACCGGCCAGACTTGACCATGTCCGTGATTATTATTCCTTCAAAAAAGATACAATGTATGGAGATTTATTGCGTTAGTAAAAATCATAACGCCCAGTTTTTGCTTTAATCAGCCAGGAAACTGAAATATTTTATCCTGAAAAATAAAAATTTAGAGTTTTAGTTTTGAAAAGTTTTATTCTACGAAATTTCAAACGGTGATTTTTGTACTTTTTACGCTGTAGTATTTGGTACAGATATTTTCTTTCGATTTTCAACCAATAAAACTAGTTCATCACAATCGACCAAGTGTAAACAATGCCTGCTTTTTCTTGCTTTTTTAAATAAATATCTGTATGATATTAATAAAAATGATAATATAAGGTGGTCATCGAGGTACAGTTACCTTAAAAATAAGTTTTTGATTTGTATAATTTTTATACGTATATTTTACTAGACAAAATGTATGAGTAAGTCTGTTGCCTGAAAATTACGTTAAAAAATCAAAATTTACGAAAAAAAGCTCAAACAGCATAAATACTTGAGAATGTCTGGTTATCTACGACGTTTATTTTATCGTGCACTACCATGTGGATATACAAATAACATTGAGCGATAACTTTGAGCCAATGAATCTTCAAAGCATTGAATCAAGGCTCACTGTATTGTAAAGCTCGAGGTAAAGCTTACACATAAGTTTTTCACGCTATTCTTTGTAAAAAATTAACCAGATTAACCAAGAAGTAAAAACGTGTATTTTGCAACTGATTTGCAACGACCTCTACCTGAGAGTCCGAGTATAACCTAAATATCTTTTTGATTTAATTTCTCGGAAGTTTGTCTTTTTAAATATTGCATACGTTATTTGTAGTTGTACAATTAGTGCGTCATAATTTTTACATACATTTCCGTGACAAACGAAAAATCACGATAATTCTCGAATTTCTCTCTCCCTCTCTCTCTCTCTTTCTTATATGAGACAACTGCGTAAAAGTTAGTCACAAGTCGTGGATAACGTTGATATTGGGAGAAGTGACGCTACGCAGTTGCATACTGAAGTTAAAAAGATAAATATAGAAAGAGATAAACACGCACGATTTACAATAACGTGTTGAAGTACATTAGCTATGCTTTACTAGAAATGTTAAAGCACATCAGAGTAAGAGAGATGAAAAAATAGATGTGATTAGTTTACGAAAGAAATTCTGCTTCGTGAAGATTCATTTTTAGAATGGAACTGTACCTCGGTACCTCATACAATGTAGGAAAGAGATATTAATTTAGAGAAAAAAGAAGTGTGTTGTCGGATTACCTGATTGTTCAGATGGATATGTTTGGCTTGTAAAAAGTGTCGTGTTCCACCAAGTAGAGATTCGGATGCTCAGAACTTGCAAAGAACTTCGTGAATACGAATCCACGTTCAAAATAGAGGAATTGAGCATCGACAAGAGAATTGGTAGACTAAGTCAAAATGGCAGCCAAGTATTACGCTGCCTCGTCGGACACTGCGTTGCAGTACTGAACTTCAGTACTGAAGCAGCAGTGGTGGTTAAATACACGAAATTCATATTTTTACATGACGGGCGTGGCAGGTGTCATAAATGTATTTTCTGTCATTAACGTGTAATAAATGTAATTAATGTAAATAATTAAAAATACAGTGATAGAGAATGAAGAATATTAAGAAATATGTTTATAAACGTGTATATGGTAATAAATAAATTTTAAACTTATACAAAATGAATCGTAGAAATTATAAATTTGATATCCTAACTTCAGAAAAATTGATGGTTATTCTAAATGAACAATGTAAAATGTATTCCTTTGATTGTTTCAAAGTTTACCGAATGTAATTCCCTTTGTTAATCAACCCTTATATGAGCAAATATCAGGTACTTTTTAATTTGAGACAAAATTATGAAAATCTCTCAATTTTGGAGCACACATGAAATTTTGTTTTTAAAGTCTTGTCGTGAAGTCTGGAAACAATTAAACTTACGTTCATCGTTTTTTATTAAATTCTCCAAAAGTTATACGCGATTGTTTAAATAAAAACACAAATTTTCGATGTTTTGTTCAAACAATTTTTTTTCTTGTTATTGGCTGATTTTAAGAAGAAAAAATCACTTGTAAATTTTTTTTAAATTACTCCATTCCAAATCAAGAACTTTTCATTAACCGACACGGTGGCGCAGCGGTAGAGTTAGGCGGGACTCGGTTCGAGTCTCGTCGTTTGCCTAGGGTTCGCTCCGCTTGCTTTTTTCCCGGGGTTTGATCAACTGTTTCTCTTACGTTACGGACAACGTGAGCCGGAGGTGTGCAGGAGTTGGTCCTGGTGTTTATACGTAGACACTCGGTCAGGACTCAGGCAAATACACCGATTAGTTGTAAGTACCCCCTACCCCCTACCCCCTCCCATCCCTCATCCCTTCCCTTTCCCAATTGCTCAGTGCCCAGAGTAGTGCCCTTAATAGGAGCTGGACGTATAGCAGGATAATATAAAAAAAAAAGAAATTTCACTAACATTAACTTCAAATCTACCTCCTTTCTTCTCTTCAGTAGTATTTCTTAGTACAAAAACATTGTATATTGATAAAATTTACAAATTTTCGAAAATATTTATAGCCGTATCCTGTTTCAAAGTAGTAGGGCACCTGTTTTTTTAATTATTAATTAATTTTCTATTTATTTATTTAATGATATAAATGGCATACAAATATAGATAAGGGTATCATTAATTTGTCTTCAATGTACTTTTTTTGCATGTACGTTGGACTGAAAGGTTGAAAATTTATTTTTATTTTATGATTTGTTTAAAACAAAATTGTCGAAACAATTACAAAAATTGTAGAATTATGGCTCGAACTATTTTTTTTCTGATAATTTGGCTCATTTACGAAAAAAAGTTTTCTTTTCAATTTTTCTGCAATTGCTTTTAAAAAAATGTATTCATTTTTTAAGTTCGATAAAATAAGTCTTTTTTCACTTTTGGGGGTGAAATCACCTTTATGTGCATATTAGTGATGAACAATGTTTTATAGTAGATTTTAACTAAAATTCGTGATGTGCTAGCATAGTATTGATTTTTCAAACTATTCGCAACTTTTTTTGCAATTCTGATTTTATTGCATGCCTATGCAAGTCATCACCTACAATTTTAATACAAAAATTACTTTATGTTTGAGTAAAAAATTTTTTGTTCGTAGTGTAACAAAACTATCAAAAATTATAAAACGAAATACTGTTTTATTAAAAATGTGGGAACACTGTTTTAAGGCTTTATCATTTTTTTCCAGCGAGGAGCACACTAAAATTCATGAATGTTTTTTAAAAAAAACCCATCAGCAATTAGCTCTGTCCAAAATTTCAAGTCATTTAGAGAAAACTTTCAAAAATTGCGGCGTATCAAAGAAACGATTTTTTTAAAAAGACGACTTAATTTTTATTTGATAAAAGAAAATAGTGATGTGATCCAATATTTTGTCAAGGATCAAAGAATTAAAAGTTTCTGATATTTGCTCATATAACTTGAATAATATACATGAATCATAATTGATTAGCGGCAATGCCACTTTCACAGCTGCAAGGATCGCTAATTTTTATGGTGAACGAATTCTGTATTTATCTGAACTATTTACAGCTATGAAACGTAAAAAAAGTTTAAAAAGTTTGTTACAAACCTAAATATTAAATTTCACTCAATAATTTCATTTTATTTGCGCAGTACTCGTGGCGAAGACAATAACACTGCTTAATTGTAAGATCTTTTAATTATTTGAGAAAAGTAAACGGTGAACTAACAACAAGCTCAAGGATCTCGAAATACTTATGTTGTAGAATTAAATATATTGAATGAAACTCAATATTCACTAATACGTTTATTATATAGGTGATCAAGCAAAAGTATATTTAAAAAATATTGAATGAAAAAATGCAATTGTTTAATGTCTAAATTTCATTTAAAAAGTTCTTGCTCGACATTCGGCAAGTTAGTATTGAGTCGCTTGAGCCGTCTGCTAAGAAATGTAAGCTTTCTTTAGGGCCATAATATTAAAACTAAGTATTACACCTTTGGACAAAGTGAAACTTATACTAGGAAAATCTGAATAAGTTGTATTACAATGTGCGGATATAGTTTTCTGAGAGTCTTTAACTTTTCAATTAAAATTCGTTGCGTTCATCTTCAATAGGTCAAGCTCGTATGAAAGCGACCAAAAGATGAACGTATGACTGAAACTATCGCAAGTGCGTCATTAATAAAACATATAAAATATGAGTCACTAGTGTAAGCATATAAAATGCCTGAAATTAATTTTAATACGCCCAACTTTCCCAATCATCCCGAGTCTTCGAGTTTGAGCGCAAGACATCTCGGAATCTCGACCCCCCGAAGCAACACCAGCGCAACCCCAAACGGCCAAGAACTGCGTCCATCGACACCGCACTCGACGGCATAACAATACGGACTCCCAATAGCCATCAGCCACTTTGCAAACTCACAGAGCCGGGCCCCCGCAGTGCCGAGATTAATCCCCAAAGGTCTTACGGAGGAGATGGCGGATCGGGAGACTCTGAAGGTCCGCGACGATGCTCTCGGGTGTTCTTTCCCGCGGGATAATTGAAAGTTGGACGAAAAGCCTCGAGGCGGGGGCGGACAAAAAACGAGGGTCGTCGACTCCTGGCGAGTTCGCGATCTGCTGGGAGCGAAGATGGATTGTGGGAAGTGTCGGAGGGGGAAGGGGGAGAGAACAAATTCGGAAAAAAGGTCGGCGGCGGAGTGCTGTTCCTCGCGGGTACAAGTGTGTCATGAGGTCGATAGAGTCGTCGTCGTCGTCGTCGTCGTCGTCGAAGACGTGTTTCTTCGCTTCGTCCTTTTTCCGTTCTTTTGTTGCTCGCTCGCGAACAATCGAATTCAGCTCTGGGGCTGCTACTGCTGCTATTGTTATTATTATTATTGTCATGTTATTCTTATATTATGATTAGCATTGTAATCATATGATTATTACTATTATTGTTACAACTTATGTTATAAAAATATTCATCGCGAGTGAATGAAAACTTGCTGAATTAATTCATTTTTTTTCCTCGTGACTGCGTAAAGTACTTATATTTCGAGACTGAAAATAAATACATGCATTTGATAGTAAAAAGAAACGCTTCCAGTTCAGTTCTCGAATAAAATCAAATACAGTTTTTGGATCTGTATAAATATATATTGTACAGGCGAGTGCCTGTAGGAATCGCACTCGCCCCGCTTCGTTGGGATTTAATGACGCGTAAAACTTGAATGTCAAACATTCCACTCGCGTGAACTCGATGAAGACTATTTTTACAAGGACAGCAATTCCTGAACAAATATCCTTGAAAGACATAGCGTTCTACTGGCAAAAATGAGTTTACCACATTCTGAAAAACAATAACATTAGTACAACATACGTAAAAATTAAAAAGTTTTGGACATATTCTATTGAGAAAGGTTTGCAGAAATTTTTTAGCTACACATTCACACGCTATTGCAAGACAATTTTCACCACAGATAATTATGCATGTGCAGCTCATTCATACACGCAACATGAATTATGTGTATATATTTGTCTTCCCTAAGAGCAACCGAACAACATCAAAGCATGAAGAAAAAAAATGTAAAAAAAAATTTCTCAATTTTCATAAAAATTTCACAATCCGAGTATTTTTCAAATTTCATTTGGTAGTCATTTCGAAGTTGGTATATTTTTTCGTAAAAATCTTGTTTTTCTTAAATTTTTATCGATTATTCAAGCTTCTTTTTCATCCCAGTACTTTTCAGAGCTCTAATCCTTTTTTCTTCCATAATCATGTACATCAAGAAAAGTTCTGCAAAAGTATTGGAATGGATCACTAAAAAATTTCTACAAAACTCTCGGTACAAAGCGTTTCAAAACTTGTCCAGCCAAATGATTACATGCGTGATGCGTGGGCTTGTTAACCAGGGATTTTTTTTTTTTTTTTCAATACGCAACACTTGGAACGCATTCAGTCGTATTCTTGTATTTGTTTGTCAATTTTAAACCTACACACATTTTACCATACATATTAAGACTTTTGATGTGCCCCGTACGATTCCAGGTTAGAGAAATGGCACCCGCTTCCTGAAAAAAGTTCTCATCAACGTTCAACGAACCGTTATCAACTGACTTATTTGATCACGCCCTTCCAAGACCCCCGTGTGCCCCGGAAACGATCGCCATTCAAACTGCCATCGACATTCCCCATTCGCGCGCTTGACGTGCCACATCCAGTGTATGAGCACTCGCTTCATTGTCCCCCCACTTCGGAGTCGAACGACGAACCAAGCGTCACCTTCGACGCGTGCGCGCACTCCGAAACCCGGCCGGCCGAGAAATCACGCCCGAAAAATCTCCCCACGGCTCGATCGGTTCCTTCGTGCAAGGCGCGCGATCGAACGTCCCTGGAATCAAGCCGCGAACAATCGCATCATCCCGGCTCGGCGCTCCGCGCGGAGTTCTTGGCTCGGAAAATCACCGCGCGCGTTCCTGTACCAACACGTCCCGCTCCGCGCGCGTCCAAACGCCTCTTCTTCCAAAAGTTGCACTTCCGCCCCGCGAGAGCTCGATCCAGCGCGAACGGTCGGCGAATCTTTGGGCGCCGTCGCGCCGTTGCTCACGCTTTTACCCACCGATGAAACAGAAGCCAGTGACGCGCGGAGGGCTGAACGTACACCGGTCGCCGATGGCTGGGCCGCAACTGGCCATCAATGTGAGCGAGAATATAAGCTCGCGAGCCCAGGAATCAATGCCAATGCCGACTCGATCCGGCGACGGATCGCTCGAGAAGCTTATCGATGATTTACCTCGAGCGGAAAAAGTGTCAGGCCATTCGTCTGTACGTACCTTCGCTTTGAGCACGCCCTAGTAAATGGACGTTTTAAGATTCCATACGATCAACCCAGGCCGGCCACCCACACTACTGGGTCTTGAATACTTTGATGGAGGCTGTGTTTTTGTAAAATCCGTTGCAAGTAAAATTTCTGCTCGCACAATGCTTTGATAACCTTGAAGAGATATCCAATGTGACTCGGGATTTCAACGATTTTCCTCGGTACTCGTGATGAATTTTCAATAGCCCACGGCTAGCCCGTATTTCATGCGTTTACCTCGTCGATTATCCTCCCCCCTTTTTCGGCACGACGGAAAGCATGCACTTTTTTCGCGACACAACACGAGAGCAGTCCGTCTCGATTGCGCAAAAAGCGTCTCAAGATCGCCACTCGTCGCCCGAACACAGCCATCCGTGCCGGGCTTTGGTAGAAGCGATGAACAACCAGATACACCGAGCCGAGGTCGCCGCGCGCAAGGTCGCGGAGACCCGAGGTCGCCGTATGCACGTCATTAGCGCCCGACCTCCTTCATCCCGCGGGGATGAGAAAAAAAGCGAGAGCGACGCCTCGACGTCGCGTTTCCCTCTTTTTTTGCCAGCCGGCGCTCGATGACGAAGCTCGCGGGTAGTGGTCGCTTTTCCCCCCCCCCCCCCTTCCCCGGACGGAAACAAGCGCGGCGACGTGTCACTTTTGCGCGCGACCTACAGACACACTTATCCCACTTTCTGCTTTTCCTCGTCCGCGCGGAAGTGCTGGGCGCGGCGCGAGAGAGGCCGCCGCTTTTTACACGCCGCTCTGTTCGATCTTTCCCGAGTGCCGCGGGGCTATCGGGGTTTTTTTTTTCGCCGGGCGCGTCGCTAAAAAGCTGCGCGCATGAGGTAAAAGTAGCCCAAACAGGACTATTTTGGGGATTGTTTTTTTCATAAATTCATTTGAAAACACTGCTTGCAGTTTTATACCGGTTGTCAATGTATCGTGTGTTGACGATTGGTTTTTGATGGAACACATTTTTTTCCATTTTAAGTAGTATGCTACATTGATGAAAATCGACGAGATAAGGTAAATGTCCCTATTTTTACCGTACATGCTTAGTTGTGTAGAAATTTAGCTTAAACTTATGTAATATTGAAACGGTAAAAAACGTAGTAAACTTGAAAAAAACGGTGTACGTGGTGTTTTCTTTGAAATAACAATACGATCGAACAATTAGGCAGTGATCAGAAATAGTCACCTTTGTGACCCTCATCAAGCGATGTCAAATGGGATCTGTGTGTTCTGATAACTGGACATCAAGTTTTTCAGGTTCTGTTTCTCATCGTATTAGAGTCGATCAGTGGTACATAATATCATTTATCTTCCTCCTAGAGGAAGCTTTGTTATGTCGAGAAAACATTTTATAAACACGTTTTATGAAGTTGTGTATGTGTGTAATCCCTCGACCGATTTTGGTCCAACAGGGCTTGTTTTAAAAATTGGAGTTTTGCTGTATATTTTTTTTTCATTTTTATTTTATCGATTTTTCAAAATTGATTTTTTGAAAAACTTGATTTTTAAGATATTTATTGTTGTTTTAAGATATTGTACGTTAGATATTCTGTAAATTTTTTTGTTTTTGGATACCCATCATGGCTGAAAAAAAATTTCGATTTCATCGATTCGTTTTTTTTTTGTTTTTATTTTATCGATTTCGGAAAATCGGTTGTTTTTTTTTTGTGATTTTGTTGCTATCAAACGTTGTTTTAGAATATTTAGTGCCAGGAAATGGATTTCTTCGCCAGTGAACGTTGTTTCAGAATGTTTTGTGTGCAGAAGGTCTTGAAGATACAATTTCTCAAATAATGACGTTTTTGGATTTAGAAAAAAAGAAAATTGACGAGGGTGTGCGTCAAAAAGAAGAACATGTGAATGATGAAGCTTCGTCCCAATAAATTGGCAGTGGTTTTTTATTGACATAACGATATTAAAATTCACTGATCCTTTTTATCGATCAAAACGCATACCCTTTTGATCGTCTCTAACAACCCCGAGGGCTCGCAAGTTTTTGGATACTTCTCTACTAAGACAGGCGTTGAGAGTACGTTCCAGTATTAATACTCAAACCTCAAGCGAGTTACTTACAAGCCCGTGAGCAACAGTGAGTGCCGCGTCGCGCTGAAGAATATTCAATCGAAGAATCGCGAGATATTTATGTATTTATTACGAGGCGAAACAGTACTTTGTATTCAATCCGGCGGGAAACCGATGAACCCCCGCGCGATATGTATATCCTCGGGCATGCAAAGCTTCGGCTGCGCGCGAGCTCATCGCTATTGGATTAAACTGCCTTGAGACCCTGTATAGAGAGAGGATCCAATTGTCGAATAATCGTCTTCGCTCGGCCGGCTCACGTGCCCCCTCGCCTCCTCGGAGTTCGATAGTTTCGCTCGGCTTTCAGCCCGGCTAAGCCGATGGAGACTCTGTACGGGTATACATGTATACGGGGCTTCTCGACCCGAGCCAGAAGTTGGTCGACCTCTGCTCGCTGGATTCGCCGGGTCTGATCCCGATCCTTTCTTATTATTATTGCCATTATTAATTCGTCTTTTTTGCATGGATAATGCGTAGAACTTCGATATTTTTTGGACAAAACCGATCATTCTAATCATTTTTCCAAAACATTTCAGTTGCCCATATTCATAAATCTATTTCGGGAAATTCTTAGATCCCATGCTCGATATCTAGGCAAAGACTTATCGTCGGGCGCATCATATAAAAGCATTGGCCTCCAAACATTCATTAGTTTTTAAATCATCCAGTGGTCCAAATCGATAGTCTTTTTTTCCCAACAGAATAAACCAATGGTAAACTTATTTTGACAACTATTTTTACTTAATCTAACATGGAATCGTACTGGGTCTTTCGCCTTATGAGGTCCCTTTTTTTCACTTCTACACCTAGGACTGAAAATCACTCGCGCAACAGATTGAAATGAATTTACCATTCTTAATCACCATTTTGGTTGATTTCCAAGAAAAATTAGGAAAAAACCCACGCGATGAAAAAAACCGCTGCCAATAAATTAGCACAAAGCTTCCTAAACAACATTATTCTGCAATCATTTAACTAAAAAAAAAATTAAACTAAATATTAGAATGATTTGAAATGTGGAAAAAAGCTATCTTCATGCTCTATGATGTGGAATTATTTCGATAATAACAATATAATTTTTACCTGTGTGGCGTACGGTATACATAGCATACCAATACGTACGGCGCCCCACCACCCCAGATAGGGACTTATGACCAAGAGAGAGGAGAAGCAAAACTCTTGAGTAGGGTCAAAGAGTATAGAAGAGAAGGAGAAGATTCGGAACTCTCAAGACTGGCAGACGTGTCTCTAAGTTACCACGCTACCCTTGGCTCTTCCCATGGTCTTAAGTAATAACTGAAAAAAAAAACAAGTCCTCACTGTTTACTTATTTTACGTTCACCCGACTGACCACAAACGCACGTAACAGGAGAATTTTGGTGTCAGAAGTAGGATCGGTTAGAAAACGCACCCAGCGTGGTACCCGAATAGTACAAACAATATTATTGAAATTTTTTATAATTAAAAACAATTGAACAAATAATTAGAACTTATTACTGAAATCGATGTACGTGGTATAATTATCTTGTAGTTAAAATATTAGTGAATTATATAAAGCTATTCAATTATCTATAGAATACAACTATGATGAAATCAAATTTAAATTTATTCACTCTAAAAACAGAATGAAAATTTTTTTTAGCATTCAAAATGGTTATAACAACCTTGATGGGGTATAAATCGTAAAATCTTTTTGTAAACCTATATAAGGATACAAAAAGAAACATTTGGAGCCCTAGATCATGAAAATCATTTGAAGGGTTTCTGAGATATGACTTATTCAAGAAAAAAATTGTAGATTTTCTTCAATAAAAAAAAGGCATGAAGTAAAAAAAAATCTTTGAAATTTTAAATGAAGCTGTTTTAATGTTTTATGAGATACAATTTATAAAGCAATCGATTTTTAATTGTTTTACCATAAAAATAGCAAGAAACCGCTTTTTGGACATAAAAAATTGTTATAACAACATTAACAAGGTATAAAACTTGGACATCTGTTTATTAATTAATGCAAGGATATATAAACAAACGTTTTGAGTCTTACATCATCGAAATCACTCGAAAGGTTGTTAAGATATGAGGGATTTTTCACAAAAATCTCAGTATTTTTTAAATAAAAACGAAACAAAATATTTCATTAAAATGATATAAAATGAAAAATAGGGTAATTTTTAAGCTTTTTCGGATGTTACGACTTAGAAATTCGAATAAAATTTTTTCCACCCTTGAAGAAGTAAAAAACCTGTTTCTTGACCATAAAAATCGTTATAAAAACCTTAATAAGGTATAAAGCTTCAATTTTTTTCCGAGCCATAAGGACGAGAAAACAAAAATTTTAAGGCCAGAATTATTGAAATCTACCGTTGGGTTCCTGAGATCCAACTGATTACACACACACACACACACACGCACACACACACACACACAGAGAGAGAGAGAGAGAGAGAGAGAGAGAGAGAGAGAGAGAGACAGACTTTGTAAATGGTATTTTTTCATCGGAGATGTCAAATTGGTTCCGAGGCAAGGATGTCACTGATAGGAAGGGTCAAATTGGTTCCCGAGTCATTAAAGCGCATGGTCAAATTGGTTCCCGG
>JAPYYV010011006.1:0-11017 GCA_030522625.1 Copidosoma aretas | reverse complement strand
ACAGCGTAGATGTTGGTCAAAAAATCTGAAAAAATTACAGTATTGTTTCCTTACAGAGTACTACTGATCCCCAAAGTTTGGAAGAAAAATTTTTTTTTTTTTGTCTCCGTTCACGTGGAATGCCCCATACATATGTACACACATATACTTATCTTCAAATTTATACTTAAATATTTAATCAAACTGGAAATATGGGAAGTGGTGTTCAGAGCGCGCAGGGGGCCAACTCCTACTATTATATACAAATCCATATTTTATACTCAAGTCAACTAATGTAGCCTTTAATACCCAAGGAGATCTTGAAAAAACCAACGATTAAAGTCTTTCTACTGAACCTGTTCCTATAAGTGTAGTTAACCATAATCAAACCCAAGCTTTTATAAGCTCAGATAATTTTAAATCTTTGTCCGATGGTGCAATACCTTTAAGTTCTCAACCGAATTCTACGAATAAATTTTCGATCGATATTCTAACAATACCGATAATTATCTCAGGAGCTTCTTCAAATCTTAGCAATGATACTCCAGTTAATGTAACACCTGAAGCTGACACAGGAACAGTTCTAGCAGAAAAATATCCGATTAGGATAATTTGTTACAAAAAGTATTTAATGAAGGACCATTAGCTGAAAATTTGATTGTTGCAGAGACTGCTTCAAAAGGTTGTTTGGAAAATTTATCATAATTAAAACACAAAATTGTCTCGAATGTTAAGTATAAATTGTTTCAGATCCAAACCCTGCAGAATTAAATCTACAGAAATTTGATAACAGTGAGTTCTATCAGACAAGCAACTCTTCTGGCTCAGTTGATAGCAATGCTGAGATTCACACAGCCGTTAGTACTTGTAAAATTACTTCAGCTGTGAGCAATGCTGACAAGAATTCAGCACCGCTGAAACAAATAATTCCATGATTTAACATTTCTAAATTTATATAATTATTATACTTATTATATTTCATGAGAAAATTACTATTGTAGCTGACAATTCAATGAGAAATTTTGGTAAATGTTTTCTAATTAACTATTTACCTGCTAAAAAGAGAAACAAAATTGAAAATTCTGAAAAACCTAAACCTCCATTAGCTGGTACGTCAGATACTTACTTTGAATATATCAAAGAAAATGAAAAGAAACAGAAAGTAAAAGATGAAAGGTTGCAAAATAAAAAAAAAATAGTCGCTGAAAGAAATAATGTAAAAGATATGATCAAAGGCTGTAGAGACAAAATAAAAATTATTGCAGAAAAAATAAAAAAAGAAGAAACGGTTGAAATTAAAAGAGGTTTGATCGAAGAGAAAAAGAAGAATGAAGATGATAAATTTAGGTTTGAAATGAAGCTAAAAGATATTCAAAAACAGATTAAAGATGTACAATACGATATTAAATCTGATAAATAACTGTCAAAAGAATTATTAGAATTTTGGATGATTTTGTACATGAGTGTTGATTTTTTAAAATTATATCTAGATATACTTTGTAATAAATACTAAAATTGCAATATAATATCAAAACTTTGTTATATTTTGAATAAAAGGCTATAATAGTAATTATAAATCACTATATTTCTTCATAAAAAACCCATTGAATAACAACTTTGCAAATATGATACGAAATGACACTGTGGTCCAAAAATTGGGGTATGCAGGGTCTTTGGTATGGGATCTGAATGGTCCAATAACTGGGATATTTCGACGCCTAGTCACAGAAATGTGGTCCGAAAAGTCATGATTTTAAAAGCTTATGATTAAATAAAGAAGCAAAATTTAGAGTAAATTATATTTACTTTCATTAAAAAGACATATAAAAGAATTATACAATCGACTTTTGCACATTATCGCTTTATTTTTCGTGTAATATGCGTCATAATGCTGACCTTAAAATTTAGGGGACCACAATTGGGTACTTTACCTTATTATAAAGGTGTTGACCGGAAGTCTCGAGTCCTTTTCACATTTTACCACACGTACACGCAATTTCCCTCACATACCTTGGCCTCGCTGAATTTTGCTGTTTATAATAGACGAATTGGCTTAATATTAGGATCATTGATAACGGCTTAGATCTGTTTTATACCTCACAGGTTCAACAGACTTCGAACTGGATGACGTTCAGCAGAAGGGAGTAGAAGATCTCGACAGTATTATAGAGGAGATAGAAAGCCAAGCAGCTAAAACCTTATTTCTTTATGGAGAGGACCCAACCCAAAAAAAGAATGGGAAGCTTAAATTCAGGTCTGGATTAGAGCGGGTCATCTTAATCCTAAAAAGGAAGAGGTCCTATAAAAAACCTCAAGGGCTGCGTAGTTTAGAGCCGCTGCGGCTAAATGGCTAGAGTGTCTCGAAATATATAGTCCAGAAACTCAAAGAGGAGCCTGGCTAAGGACACTTAAATCTACGTGAACAGAGACTGGCAGGAGAAACACTGTCGGTTGGAGCTACAGCCTTAACTTGAGTTATAAATGACATACTTCCACGGGAAAAATTACTTTACCTGGTAACATCACGAGCTTGGTTTTAATGTGAGCAGGGCTATTCTTTAAACTGAGCGAATTAAGAATGTTCTGTGTCATGGGTTATTACAATAAAATAATTTAGAGAGCGCTAAACAATTGAAAACCTGCTACACTGCTTTTCGGCGAAAATCTTCAGTTGTTGATCGAGAACGTCAGATCCATGGACAAAATCGTGAAGAATCCACAGCTCGAGTCCAGATGTCCTTTAAAGCAATCGGACCATAACTAATGGACTTAGGGGGGCCCATTGGTTAGGAAGAAGAAAGATAAGGAAGTACTATAAGCAGAGCCCATACAGGTATCGTCAGCGCAGTCCTAGACCAAGCTCCAGGCACAGACATACCATACCCTGGGATAAAATTTTACACCCAGTCTCAACCAATTATTCTTAAGAGATAGGGGGGTGTTTTTAATGTCATTAAGAGGACACGTCATCAGTATTACTTTGTTAGTATCGAATAATAATTAAGTTTTACAGCCTTTACAACATACATTTTTCTTGCAGTTTTTCAATTGAAGAAACCAAATTAAACACAGACTTTATGCTTTGTCGCTAATGCCTCTATTCCTTGTTCAAGAATGTTTGACTTGTAAATGTTTAAAGTATAATTGTTGATTGAACGAGCTTTAGTATAGTTTATTCGTTATTACACTTGCAATAATTCTGCTTGTTTACTATAATATGCATTCTAAAACAAACTACTCAACTAGAAGGATTTTTTTTCAAATACAAGGAGAGGGAATATGGGCTTTATAAAAGTGTCAGTCATGCAATGAATGTAGGTGATCATAGAATCATAGTAGTGGATAAGGAGGCGAAAAAGTAGACAACGTTAGTGATTTGCAGAATTGTTTTCAATACTTAATATAACTAAAAAAAGAAAATTTTCTATTTTTGCAAAAGAATGGAGAAATAGTAAAGGATTTTAAATTCTTATACAAGCGAGCGCCAAAAAAATTCGTTGGTTGTAGGATGGTAGTAAGGAAGCGATCGAAGGGGGTTTGAGGAATTTTTCAATTTCATTTTGTAGGGAGGCAGGTTGTATAGAGGGTGTAAAAGATGAAAAAGGTTTGTGGTAAGGTAATACTGTTGTAAGTTTAGCTGCGGGTAGGGTTGGTTGTTTGATCGAAAAGTTTTTATCACGCAATTTTCAATAAATACAAGGTTATCTGGAATATGGCTTCCTTGATAACAGATTCAAGGTGTTAACTGACAAGACTTTATTCGAAAATTTTTAATTTTTAGGACAAAACTGACAATCCTATTGTGTCAAGCATTTATCGAATCAACTAATAATTATTGCTTTTTGAAAAAGATAAACTTATGTGGAAAGAAATTCAAAATCATATTAGAGGCTGATTTATTTATGTACCAAACGAAACTATGATAAGAGTTTTCATAATATGCTTTCTAAATCATGTTAAGTCTAAAAAAAAGGCGTAAAAAATCACTTTTATATTCAATAGTTAATTGTGAATGTATCTTAAATTCATTAAATACCGGTAACACATTTTTAACGCGTGACCTACGAATAACTAAGTAGACGTGGTCGACGTACTTCTTATGGAATATAACCTCAGGTTGGACAGATGGAAGCCACAGATTCTTTCTCTCAGACTATTGTAGCAAAGAAATAGCTATAATAAATGAAAAAGCATAGGCAGTGGCGGTAATATTTATCCTAAACATAAAGAATGTAGAGATTATTTAAATAAGATCTTTGAAAACGAATTCTCGTAGGGTAAGTGGAACATACATTCTAATGGAGTTTCATTTTCGTGAGATCTCGTTGATTATAAGATTATACGATAAATTGACTACAATAGTCATCGGAGTTATTTTAATTAATGCCCTAAGATCCCTATTTTAAGAAAGCTTGATAGAGCTATTGAAGGCACGCAATATATGTTACTTAACAAATAATTCCTCTGCGAACTTTTCTAAATATCGTCACATAGAAAGCAATAAATAAGCATGGAAAAATACTTCAGAAATTGTTGTAGTATGCTTTGCAAAAATTATTTATTTAGTTTTTATTTTATAGTATCTTTGAAACCGAGCATTCGATCGAAAATAAGTAAGACTTACTTGATCGACTTTACGAGTTTCATTGGCTATCAGCATAGAAAAAAAAAATTTTAATTTTATTTGGTTCATCAGCTAGATTATCAAAAAACATGGGACAATTATTTTTTCTTTTTTCTGATGACCAAAAAGTGACGGGTATAAGGAGCGTTAAAGTTATGCATGACATCATAATCTCGTGAAGAATCTGCGAGATTACAAAGTAGTTTACCCACACTCCAAAACTTTGACAAATTCTATCCTTGTAAATTTTTCTTAATGAGAAAGAGAAAAAATATGGAACCAATATTTTTTGATAATCGATGTGCCAAACAAAATAGATTTGTTATGAAAGTAGCTGATTTTATATTAGAAAATTTCTAAGATTGATATTCTAAGATCCTGTATAGCATAAATAAAAAAATAATAAATATGTAGGTCACCCAGGATCTTGCACTTTTTTTATATATACCGTGATAAACTTGATCAATTTATGTACCTACCATTTTGAGAAATCGGCAAACCAATTGCATGCATTGCTTGTGACGGTTGAGGTTGTTGTGGTTGTTGAAGATTGCTTTGCGACACTAGTGTAGATGCTGAAGCATTATTTAATGAAGTCGGCGCGTGCTGATTATTATTTCCTACAGCAGTTGCATTTCCTCTTATACTGATTTGTGCATTATGTTGTTGGTAGAAAACTAAAAAATACATAAAAAATCTTCTGAACTTGTAAATATTGATTGCATAAAACTTATGCTAAAAATGATAGCAATCAAGAGTTCTTTAAAAGTAAATATAACGAAAGAGCCGCCATCGTTGAACACATCAACTTTAATAGTATGCTACCGTCCCGGGCATCATTCATAAAATAAGACAACATGTTGAACGCCTTGAAATAGCTTAGGCTTACATACATATACTTAGGACATTCCACGGGAACGGAATCGAAAAAATTTTTTCCCTAAACTTTGGCAATAAATACGGGATGTGCATAATTTACGTAAGAGCAATTTTAAACATTCTTTTCTCCCACCCTCTTTCCGTGTAATAAACTATAAATTTTTGTTTGCACCCCCCCCTCCCCCTCTACTATCTAACGTCATACTTAGGAATGATTATTCATGATAACAGGCATGAAAATATTCTATTAAAAATTTTTTTTGTATAACCTGAATTATTTTGGAATAAAAATATGTAATTATTATTATTAGGGGGCTCTTAGGAGGCGCAACACAGGTAGAGATTTCGTGTATTATTAACCAAAAACCTAATATTTCAAGAAAAAAACAAGATGATCCAATGATTCTTTTTGGACGATAAAGCTAAGATGATGAAGAATAGAGAAAAATTAACTAGAAAGTGTGTCCAAACTTAGCCTATAAATTAATAAAAAATATCATAAAACTTGAAAACTCACTGTTGAGTTGAAAATATCCTAAAATAAGGCGAAATAGTTTAATATATCATTTCCTATAATTAAGTCAATATACTAAGGGTTATAAAGGAAGTGTAAATCATTACTGTGTATCGAGACTAAACCTAAAAAACGATAAAAAAACCTAGAAATATATTCAAACGATGCTCTAGAAGCCTGGCACAAACATAACAGAATTAAAATGGTCTATCTTGCTAAATGGAATAGTTGACTTTATAGACTAAATGATGTTTTTAATCGAGGTCTGTAGTTATTAGATTTACTAAAATCTTTAATAAACATTAACAGAGTAAGCCACATTAAGAATAACAAAAAATTATTAACGGCAAAAATGTAAGAATGCTTAAAATGAGAATAAAGATTCCTTAATCTTATGGACACACTATGAATACAATTTTGTAAACTTCTAAAAAACTGTAATTATGCTATCATTTTATAATTGAGTAAAATTATTAGTTTCAATCAGGTAGATTGTGCTTCAACTAAATTTAAGAGGCAAATAGATCTATATCCAGGTTGCGAGTATGAACTGTGTGAATAAACCGCTATAATACAATATTTGGTGTTTTTCACAAATCCATAACAAAGCCTTTTAGACTACAAAGTTCTTCCCTTACATCATCGTTAAATGTCATATATCATATGATAAGAACCATTTTCTTCTATTCCTAATCATCTGAGTTTTAATATCAAAAAAACATATCATACTAACTTGTTTTATTTTTTAGAAATTTGAAATGACCAAAAGTATTCAAGTATTTCGAGATTTAAAATCACGATTCACCATAGGATTTGGTATACAGGAATCCTCTATAATATATATGTCGTAAGCATTTAGAAGAATCCGGTAGTCTTTCAACTGCCTAGGCAATTAGCGAACTGCCAGCAGATAGAAGAAAACGTCGTCGAAATCAACATTCTTCTAACTTCCCAACTTTGGTCCATCATTTATCACACTGCATAGGTAGTTTGTTAATGCCAATAGCGATCTTGGTACATAAAAGAATAGTAAATTTTTTTTTTTTTTTATGAATATGATTTTATTTCATGTTTACGTTTTAATTTAATGAAAACATTGGCACATAATACTGAAAATCATTCTACATGCAAAATATAAAATATATTTACGCTGAGACGTAAATATTCACATGACAACTTTATACACATTTATTCGTTGAAGCACAGCATAGATTGATGGCATCTAGAATTACATAAAAAATTTCTTGATTTATAGAAGCACATTCCATTTTGGAGCACAAGCTAAAGTTTAAAGTACTTGACTCAATGCACGTTCAACGTAAAATGAGCAAGAAAATCAATTATTACTAGACATATAGTATCAATACACAATCCATAACAATCTATAAAGTTTTGATCCCAGTAGGATACTCACATACATAGCAGTCATCAATCCATGTCGTGCTCTCATCAATTTGTTATTTCACGATTTACGTATCAACGTAAATGTTATATTTTAAAATTTGTATCTAGAATGATTTTCAGTATTAATAAACAATCTTTTTTTGAATTAAAAAATAAACATGAAATCAAATCATAGCAATGACAAAAAGTTAAGAGTTAATTTTTATTTTATTTACCGGGATCGCTATCGGCAGTCAACAAACTACCTAGGCAGTTTGATAAATGACAGACCAAAGTCAGGCAGTTAGACAAATGTTGATTTCGACGACGTTTTTTTCTATCCGTCGGCACTTCGCTAACTGCTTAGGCAGTTACAAAACTACTGGATACTTCTAAATACCTATCACACATATATAGTATTGTTATGTTTCGTGTAGTTATCGACTGAAATAGTGCTTGTAAATTCTCATCACAATGATACAGATCCTTACAACGATATCAAAATAGAAAATAAAAGTAAATAAAAACCAAAGTTTTCCAACCGTAAAAATTAATGCGTGGTAATAATATATGAAAAAAATATTCAAACTATTTAAAAAACCAAATAATTATCAAGATACTGATAAAAAATATTTAAAACGCAAAAATGAATATTTCTTTGATTATGAAGTACCAAATGAAAAAATAAAAACGAACTAATTGTAAGTAACGTTAAGAAAAATTTATCTGAAATCAATTTTTTTGGCGAAATAAATTTCAAATTTTCCTTCTGTCAGGCTTTTTTTGAAAAGATGAAAGCAAAAAGTTGTATTGTTAAAAAAAAAAATTATTTTACCTCACTCAAGTGAATTCGACAAGTCTTTGAATAAATTAAATATTACATGATGACAATTTTAAACACCAACAGGATATAATAATATATTCTCTTTGGCATCATTTATTGCTAATATATTACACGAAAAGAAAATAGCCATTTTTAATTTAAAATTGCAGAGTCAAGTTTTATATACAACACCTAATAGTTTAAAAAGTACATGAAATAATAAACCTCGTCGGAGTCAACTGTATATATATACACACACACATATATATCGTGCATTCTATGTCAACCGGGCCACCTAGATGTCTCGAAAACGGGTATTTTTTTTTCACCAAACTTTGCACCGATTATTTATCTTTGATATGTATACTTTTAACTCAAATTTTTTCATAATTACTTTTTTTTATTCAAAATGGCGAATCAAAATATGATTAAAAAACCTGGTTTTTTAAAATGTTGCCTATGTACGCCGTTATTTGATTGAAAAAAAAATAATAGACTAAAGATTATTATTTTAATTAATATTTTTAGTATTGCTGGTAATAAGTATTCGACCAATATGCTAAATTTCAAAATGGCAGATCCGAAATGGCGGCAAACAGATGATTTAATTCATTTTCCTGCCTCGGGCACTTTAGCAACCCTAGTACGCCCTCGGTAGAAGAAATGGGATTCGCCCCCCATGTGCATCCGTCCAGGGCGGTCTCAACGATCCCTCGGGCGTTGCCTCGCAAGCGCCCTCGGGCCCAGGGACCGTCCTGGAGAAGAGCACATTTGTGACGAAAACTACTATTTTTTATCACGTTAGCTTTAGCTACTCTCTGGTAATCAAGATACGAATTCATGCATGGTTGGTAATAAGTATTCGATCAATATGCTGAATTCAAAATGGCGGGTTCAAAATGGCGGCAAACAGATTATATAATTAATTTTTGTATTACGTTTGCTTTAACTCACTTTCTGGTGATTAGGATGAGAGTAATACGAATAAAAAGAGGTTTTTTAATAATTTAAATTAATATTTGTTAATAAATGGGTATTAAGAGTCTTATATGGTGGAAAGAAAAATTTTGTATACTAATAAGTTGAACGTCAACTAGTTTTCTAACTCTTTTGTGATCATAATGTTTCAAGCCGCGAGCCATATGTACTACATATTGTTTTACGGATTGTCATTGGTTTTGCAAAATTAATTTTTTGAAAAAGTTTTGTAAAATAAATTACTGATATATCTACAAATATCTTAGTAGATATGTGAGAATCATATTCTACGGGAATAAATACATCTAAAATAATACTTTCATGTATTTAATTTACACTTTCTTGTAAACAAATTGACATATCATCATCTTTGACGTTTTACTTTAGCTATTAATGTCAACAAGGAGAGTATTGGAAACACATGCACGATATTAATTATGATATTAAATGAATTTGTAAGTACGCTAAATTTTTATATGAATGCAAAATGGCCTTTTGTATAAAAAAAAATAAAATAAATAAAAATCACTTTTTGCAGGAAAAAAAAAGTTAAAACGAGTTCTTGAATTAATTGCATATTCAAGTTGAGTGCACTTTAAATCTTCTTGTAAAACCATACTTTCACTTGTATTTATTGAAAAATAAGATAAAAAACCATAACTGACCTTATTTTAGAGGGTTGAAACCATCATTAATGTTATATATGTCTTCGTCTAAAAAAATATTTGTTATATTCTTCATGCAATATTAATCATGAAGTTAATATAAAGTATATCAACAAACTGCTTACATTTAGAGTGAAAAATTCTAAAAAATTACAAAAATCGAGTTTTTAAACAATTTTGACTCGATATCACTCGAGCACTTCTTATCCTACTATGAAATATTTTGACTTTAACTGTTTCTCATAACACAAAGTTTAAGATATAAAAGAAATTGTAGTCTTACTTTAATTTGCAGTTTTGCTATGATAAAAAAACGGACTAATGGCTAACATAATAGAAAAATGAATTAAATCATCTGTTTTCCGTCATTTTGGATCCGCCATTTTGAAATTTAGAATATTGGTCCAATACTTATACCCAACGATGCAAGAATTCGTATCTTGATTACCAGAGAGTAGTTAAAGCTAACGTGATAGAATAATGAATTAAATCATTTGTTTGCCGCCTTTTAAATCCGCCATTTTAAAATTTAGCATATCGGTCAAAAACTTATTACCAGCAGTACTAAAAATGTCAAATAAAGTAATAATCTTTAGTCCAATATTTTTTTTTTTTGTTAAATAACGGTATACATAGACATTTTATTTGAGATGAAAGTACACATATTAAAGGTAATCGGTGCAAAGTTTAATGAAAAAAAATACCCATTTTCAAGATATCTAGGTGGCCCGGTTGACATGGAATGCTATATATATATATATATGTATATATATATATATATGGGTCAAAACGCGTCAACTGGATCAGTGCTACGGCCAAAATTTGGGAGCACCTCCAAAGATGGTTTTGGGCTTAAAATTTTCGTTTTTTTATGAACTCTATGATGTCATATGGCTCCATGCCCGAATTTGGGATGACTGACCCAATATGGCGGTCAGAAGCCGGAAAAAACCGAGTTTCTAGCAAAAAAAGGTTACAAGAAAAAAAATTCGCGACAAGTCAGGTTGTTTCTCAGCTTAAATTGTAGCTATGAGACACCCCTACAATCTTTGTATGGTAGATAGTCAAAATCAAACATGGCGGATCCAATATGGTGGCAAGAAATCCAATATGGTGTCCAAATTATTAAATTTCGATCGATCTCCACCAAACTTGGTATATGGGGGTTTTAT
>JAPYYV010011005.1:0-11508 GCA_030522625.1 Copidosoma aretas | reverse complement strand
TTTTTATTCGAAATTATAAGAGAAATTCGAATAATATCCCCTGAATTTGTGGATCGCCAGCGGGACAGCCGCGGGACGGTCGTGGGTCGGCGCGGAGCGGCGCACAGTGGGAGATTTCGCGTTTTATAGAGAACTTCAGAACTTGAAATCCTAACCTCAAAATTAATAGAATAACCTCAAAAAAAAAGTTATATTAACGAAATTTGGAAAAAAGCTTAAGTTACCATTAGAATGTTGATTTCCGAAAGATACGATACTATTCTGACGAAATCTTAAGATTATTTTCTTTTAACCTAACCTGAAAGCCTGAAATTTTGAATTTTCAGTCTTGTAAACCTAATATCTCAAGAAGGAAAAGAGATAATCTAAAAAATTTTGATGGAGCTTAAAGCTACGATGATAGCGAACAAGAAAGAATCATAGAGAACTTTATAACGTATAATCCTAACGTCCAAATTATTAGAATAACCTAAAAAAAAAAAATTATTCTTGATGATTTCCGAAAGATACGATACTATTATGACGAAATCTTAAGTTTAATTTCTTTTAACATAACCTAAAAGCCTGAAATTTTGAATTTTCAGTCTTGCAAACCTACTATCGTAAGAAAGAAAAGAGATAATCAAAAAATTCTTGATGGAGCTTAAAGCAATGATGATAGCGAACAAGAAAAATTTTTAGAGAACTTTAGAACTTGAAATCCTAACATTCAAATTATTAGAATAACCTCAAAAAAAAAAATGATTCCAACAAAAATTGAAAAAAAAGCTTGTATTACCATAAGAATGATGAATTTCGAAAGATACGACACTATTATGACGAAATCTTGAGTTTAATATCTTTTAACATAACCTAAAAGCCTGAAATTTTGAATTTTTAGTCTTGTAAACCTAATATTTTAAGAAGGAAAAGACATAATAAAAAAATTCTTGATGGAGCTTAAAGCTAAAATGATAGCAAACAAGAAAAAATTATAGAGAATTTTATACCTTGAAATCCTAACCTCCAAATTAATAGAATAACCTCAAAAAAAAAAAGTTATTCTAACAAAATTTGGAAAAAAAGCTTGAATTACTATTAGAATGATAATTTATGAAAGGTACAATACTATTATGACGAAATCTTGAGTTTAATTTCTTTTAACATAACCTAAAAGCCTGAAATTTTGAATTTTTTGTCTTGTAAACCTAATTTCTTAAGAAGGAAAAGAGATAATCAAAAAATTCTTGATGGAGCTTAAAGCTAAGATGACAGAGAACAAGAAAAAATTATAGATAACTTTAGAACTTGAAATCCTAACTTCCAAATTAATAGAATAACCTCAAAAAAAAAAAGAATAGTTCAAACAATATTTAAAAAAATGGCTTAATCACCGATAAAATGATTATTCCTTGAAAATACAAAACAATTATGACGAAATATTACGTTTAATTTTTTTCAACATTACCTAGAAGCCTGAAATTTTGAATATCTAGTGTTTAAAACCTTAAATATTCAGTAGACAAAGAAATAAACTAAAAATTTATGCCGTAACTTGGAGCTGATCTCGTTGAATTTATAGAGAAAGAGGTAACAGTATAGAGATTGTCTATACACTAAATGATAAGCTCGAGTTTGGTAAAATAACCTACATATAAGATGAATTTCTGCTTAAAATTAATAAAGGTGATTTATTTACCTTTAAAACTTTAATTTCTTTAATATGTTTTACTACTCTGGCAAAATAAGTATTTCGACACCCTTTTACATAACCCTATATTTTGAAATTCCGTTCGATTGTTACAAACTTGACATATGAAAAACTAAGTAAGATAGTGAGTAAATGTAAGTTTAAGCTCATAGCTGAAAATATAGACAATGATCAAAATTTAGACGTCTCTAAACGTTCGATTTAAACCTATAGTATTAACTCATATCAAATATACAGAACTCAATGAACACCTTGACATTTGTTTTTTTTTAACGTAGAATATTGTTTGAATATTATTCGTAAATTTTGTTTAAAAAATTTTTGTTTATCTTTATTTTATTCCATTAATTTTGAGGTTAGCATTTCACGTCCTGAAGTTCTCTATAATTTTTTCCTGCTCGCTATCATCTCAGCTTTAAGCTCCATCAAGAATTTTTCGTTTACCGCTTTTCCTTCTCGAGATATTAGGTTTGGAAGACTGAAAATTCAAAATTTCTGCTTTTAGGTTATGTCAAAGAGAATCAAACTTGATATTTCATCATAATAGTTATGTATCTTCAAGAAATAATCATTTGAACAGTAAATCAGCTTTTTTTAAAATTTTTTTTAAAAACATTATTGTTTTTTGGAGGTTACTCCATTATTTGGAGGTTACGATTGTACGTCATGCAATTTTCTATAATTTTTTATTGTTTGCTATCATCTCAGCATTAAACTCTATCAATAATTTTTAAATTACTTTATTTCCTCCTTGAGATATTAGGTTTACAAGACTGAAAATTCAAAAGTTCAGGCTTTTAGGTTATATTAAAAGAGATTAAACTTACGATTTCGTCATAATAGTATCGTATAATTCGAAAATCATCATTATGATGGTAATTCAAGCTTTTTTCCAAATTTTGTCCGAATAACTTTTTTTTTGAGGTTATTCTATTCATTTGGAGGTTAGAATTTCATTTTCTAAAGTTGTCTATAATTTTTTCTTGTTCGCTATCATCTTAGCTTTAAGCTCCATCAAGAATTTTTTGATTATCTCTTTTTTTTCTTAAGATATTAGGTTTCTGACACTTAAAACCCGAAATCTCACACTGTGCGGTGTGGGGTGGAAAAACCTCCCCGCCCCACCTTACGCCTGTATATATATATATTTGAGCTTTGCCCACATGCCAATCCCCATATTTTAATATTTTTATCCTTATATCTGAATTTCCAATGCACGAATTCATTTATGAATTGATACATGCGTACAAACGTAGCCAACCAAATTAACACATAGAAATTTGTTTGGATATCGAAGAAATATAGTTTATATATGGAATAAGTTGACAGATTTAAAAAATAATTTTTGCTGATCCAATAAGAATGAATGCCTCTAATCGGTATGTAAGCTAAAGATAAATACATATGTATATGTATATGACTGATTCCACGCTACCTTGCTCAGATCGTGCACTGCGTCGGTACATGAATTCCAAAACAAAATTGAATGTTACGAAACACTATATCTACATAAACTTTCGTGTTCTTACTGATGAAAAAGTCAAAACGGGCATTAGAACCAGTTATTACTGAAATGTTGAGTGGGAAGAGTCAAAATGTCCTTTCTGTCCTCCTGTAACAAACTTGATTGTTCAACTTTCAAGACGACTCCAAGCTACTTTATGTGATCCGAGAAATTTTTAGTCACGACAATAATGTCGTCTATGTAGGTATATACATAAGGCTCCTATTCTGGCTTCATAATTTTGTCTATGATGGCTTGAAAGGTTGCAGTGGTGTTAGTGAGTCCGTAGAGGCATCCGTACATACTGGTATAGGCCTCGACCAGGTACAGCAAAGGCTGTTAGCTCTTTGCTATTATCTTCCATTAATATTTGGTGGTAGGCCATACTTAAATCTATTTTTGATATGTACCTAGCCTAACGGAGCGTATCGAGAATGTCATTGATAAGTTCCATTGGACAAGCATTCTTTTTAGTGATTTTGTTCAGTTTCCTATGGTTAATACAGAATCTGAACTTATCGTTGGCTTTTGGGGCTAATACAGGACAACTAGACTTCATGTTCTCCGAATCTTCAATGATATTTTGTTTTTTGAGCCAGTCTATCTCATCATATGCCATTGCAGTACCTTTGGCGCATATCTACGTGGCCATTGTTTAATTGGTACATGACCTTTAACGTCTATGCAGAGTTTTGCCACTTTTGTGATGCCTAACTTTTCGGGACGTGACGAGATCAATTCATCCAATAGTTCTGTTGATTCAACTTGGTCTGTAGGGGAGGTGGTTTGTAAACCCTTTATCTCTACCACGGCTGAACAACAAGTAGTCTTTCACTATTGGATAAAACTTTGTCCATGTCTTCTTGTTCTGACTCCATGAGTCCCTGCCGTAGTCAATATAAATCTTAAATGGACGTAAGAAATCTATACCAAGTACAACCTCGTATTTGAGGTTATCCACTAGTCCAAACTTAATCGAGCTCTGTATCGTACTAATTTTTATGTTCATCATTATCGTACCTTGTACTGAAATGGGAGTTCAATTAGCTACTGCAATTGTGGACCGGCATGGGTCGAATTTTGATAATTTCTTTGAGAAGTCCCTTCCGAGGAAACAATGTACTGCCCCGCTATCGACTAAGGTAGACACACTAATACCATTAGATCCAAGTTAAGGAAGTGCCGAGACATCACCTCGAGCAGTCATGTAACACCCATCTTCCAGTTCAGTTGATAAAAGTGCGCTACCCTTGCGTAGCAGTCACCACGGTCGTCCTCTTCGGGATATGGGTTATATTGCCTCCACCTTATCCCTTGGCCTGTCGGATGCATCCTTTGAAATACATGGTTAACCTTTCTTCCTGAATAAGTATATATTTCAATATGTACTTGATTTGATAACCAATCACTAGAAACACACCAGGTGAGTCCTACACTGGAAAAAATTTGGTGACATGCGCGACCAAATACAGTGACGCTGCGTACTCACCCAGACGTCGCGTCGGCGTCGGTTGGCTATCTTAATTTTGTTGGCTTTCGGGTTCCTAGGAAAAATTCTCGGAAGTGGGATCATGAACTGGATGTAAAGTATTTTGTATTACCAGGTTACTGCGATTATTGCCTGTAGTTATAGAATTACTGTTAAACAATAGTACGTTTGTGCTAGACCCAGGATTCTGTGTGTTAAGATTTTGATAATTTTGTAATATGTGTTGCGGGACGTTTGACGTAGGAATAGCGTGTGATGGACACACCGCTGATCTATGTGCGCTGGTGAATGGTTTCGAGAAATTATTTATATGTGTTTCGGAGTCCCCTTACGTTGCACGAATATTCTGTGGTTGTTGCTGTCGTTGCTGTAAGCCTGTTGCATTGCTAGTAATAATATTACCAAGCAATGGATCTGTATAGGGTGGTTTTTCATCATTGTTGTTTTTAGAAAATTTACTTCTGTAAAGTTACTCGTGTAGTTGATGTTAAGTGATAATTTATGTACCAGTGTATTCGTGCGAAGTGCAATACATTGTCGTTGTATCGGAACATCGTTCGGCGACAATTACGGTTATTAACTAATGGTAGTTGCTGTAATGGATTTTGTTGAGGGTTGTCTGTAGAGGATAAATATACATCATCTACTCTCCCGTCCCATTAGCAAACATCGGTGCCGAAGTATTTACCTATTAAAAATCTAAACAGTCCATCGCAGGCCTTATCCATGGGACTTGAACAGCTTAGTTTATTTTGTAATAAATATTTCCGAATACCATTGCATGTCAAAGCCTTTATTGGGTTACGTATTATTTGTGAGCCTGCAACAGGGTCCACTACAGCCACACCGTCACCTTGGCTCAATATTGTATTAACTTCCTCATCAAGATAGTGTGTGTTCAAATTCATGTTACCGTGTGTGCGTGTGCATTATTTTTAATAATACAGTCGAATCGTAAAAATTTATTGTAAACAAATAGAAATTTTTTTCACTGTTTGGATAAAAAAGAGTGCTAAAGAAAAAAATTGTATAAAAAATTGATAAACAGGAATATAAATAAGCAGAAAAAAAAAATAATAACTGTAATATGGTATAGACGCACACGCGATTAGAGATAATCCTGAAAATGGCCGTGCGTGTGCAGCGTTTACCTGACACCTGTTACTATATTATATTCTACGGTATGCCGTTGTCTCACTTGCTATACTACCTACCGCTCACTCTTATACACGTTATTTGTGTGAGGGTGACGAAAAATTAATGTCAGGAAAATGAATAAAGGAGAGAGAAAAAATTATAGAAAAAAAAGTATAGAAAAAAAAGATTCTATTTTAGAAAAAAAAAAATTGTTCTATTTTCGTATAAATTTTATATCAAATTATCCTACAGTGAGGTGTTGGTAACAAAAAAATATTAATAAGAATTTTCTGAAGTGGTATCGGTAAAGGAGATGTGGTTTTTAATATTTATTAATACTATATTTTCTATGTATCAGTCAACACGACAATATAAAGTATTTTATCAACAGTTTACTACATATCTTTATTTAATCATATTTAAAAAGAATACACAATCAAGTTGAAATATATCAAGTGGTACCATGCAAAAATAATAGAACACGTGCTCAGCGGCGAATACATAAGACATCAAGGTGACCGATGTTGTATGGTATCGAGCAGTCCCTTTCACTCTCTATTAATTTCCATTACTTAGAGAGGACGGGTCGAGCGCCATTTATCACGCTGTTGTCGGATATTATGATGACAGCGGAGAAAGGGGGAACTAACGTGAGAGTGGATGAAAAGAAGCCCTAGCAGCAGCAGAATGCAACGGTGTATAATAATTTGTAAAAAACATGAAAACGAAACCCTACTGGCTACTGCCAGCGCACTCACACACATCCACTATCGCCTAATAACACACCTGCAAGACTTAACTTCAATCACTTTGATCACTTTAATAACAATAGCCATGATATATGACAAAACCGGCCGAAAGACGAGCACACCACACGGGTAACGAACTCCCGATACACGGCTGGCTATAGTATTTATTTATGCAGTCTATGCCCTCAAAAACACTGGCTAGGCTCGCATCGTCTCAGATACACTAATATGAGACGAAGGAGTACAGAGATGGACTGCTTAATAGACCGCAGATACGTTGGCACCAGGCACATAACGGACACCTACCAGACTCTCTCGAATTCGCCAACCAGGTCAAAGATCTTGCTAATGCGTGACCGTCGATCACCAGGATTCGGGCCAGGCATGAAAAGAGAGAGCGACAGTAAGCGACAGCAACAGCAGTGATGAGCTCTGGAGTGAGAGGTATACACGGAAACAGCGATGGGGGGTCTGCCAACGCGCGCAGCGTCAGGCGCGCACAAGCCCGACACCACACCAGGGAGCCACTCCATCTCCCTATCTCTCTCTGACTCAGCAAACGCTGTGGCATGCTGGCTAGTCCGCACTCTCGTGTATACGGACATACTTATATTGGCATGTTATTACTAGGCCTGCTCGAGCTCCCGCTCAGTGTGGTGCATATGTGTCTGTGTGTGCGTGGAGAATGAAAGAAGAGAACATGTACGGGACTATAAGCATTAAACCGAAACGAGCCATAGTGCGTGTTGACGCACTCTCGAAAATTCTTTAGGCCTTCTAATGTAGTATCCTTCATTACAACACTAGGCTATTCTTGCTTCCTTTTCTTACAAACTGGCTGTTGCTGCACTTTGGCGTCATCATCAAGCTCTTCGGATTTTCTCAGCAATGCGTCTATGACTGAGTGCTCATCAATGACAATAGCTTCTGAGCCATAGTAACGGGAAAAATTTGTATCCTGTCGTGGTCAATATATTTTCGACTCCTTACCAAATCCCGACTGTATGTAAAAGAACGAATCTTTGAAATACGTTATCAACTATTCATGTCATAAGTCACATATTTAAGCGGTGATTCTCAGCTGCACAGTTTTATGACGATTTTGTAGGATCGGTCAAACGGCTCCAAACCAATAACGATTCTCTTTGTATTCGATCTATTAAGGGCATTAGTTGTGGCTGCAAGTAGGTTAGGCAGCGAAATGCTATTACAACTATACTTTGCACCATTACTATCATTAAACACACTTGCAGACGCACCGCTCGAGTTCGAAGCCGTATTTACGTAGACCCTATTAATGTTATAGTCAAAGAACCGCGTGGACAAGACAAAAAACCAAAGTTTCAAGTAGTAACCTAACGAGCCTGCAAGCCATTCTTTTTCATCTCCATCTCTTTCACTCTACTACTGTGTACTGCAGGCTAGTAAAAAAAGCAATATAAAATTATAATTAAAGGCACGCAAAAGGCTGACTGCCCCCCCCCCCCCACCCGAAGTTGTAACTTGCGAAAACATTGGTTTAAATATATGAACTTAGTAAAGAAAGAAAAAAAATTTACTGTTTGCGCATTGTCACTTGAAAAAAACTATAATATGAGAAACATCATCTCAGCAACAGGATGTTTTATGATGAAATTCGAATCGGATATGGGCAAATACGCAAAAACACAGTAACCTAAATCCCAAGATTTTTAATCCAGTAACCCGGAAGGCTGCGAGTTAATAACATAATAATTAAATAAAATACTATAAAACTAACAAGATAACCTAAATCCTGAGCTTTTTAGCCCAACAACCCGGAGGATGGCGAGATCATGAAATTTTAATTAATAAAAATATTGATTAAATAACATAACCTAAGTACCAAGGTTTTTAACACAGTGACCCGGGGGACAGCGAGTTAATAACATAATTATTAAATAAATCATTGATAAAATAATAACATAACCTAAATTCTATGCTTTTGAACCCAGTAACCCGAGGGACAGTAAGTAAATAACAAAATAATTTAATAAATTATTATAAAAATAACAAGATAACCTAAATCCCAAGGTTTTTAACCCAGCAATCCGGGGTACAGCGAGTTATTGATATATTAATTAAATAAATTATTATAACAATAACAACAACCTAAATCCCAAGTTTTTTCAATAATAACTCGCTGTCCCACGGGTTAATGGGTAAAAAAGCTTGGGATTTAGGTTATGTTGTTATTTAATCAATAATTTATTTGCTAAAAATGTTATTTACTTGCTGTCCCCCAGGATACTGGGTTGAAAATCTTGGGATTTAGGTTATGTTGTTATTTAATGTATAATTTCTTCAATTAAAATGTTATTAGCTCGCTGTCCCCCGGGTTACTAAGTTCAAAAGCTTGGGGTTTAGGTTATCTTGTTATTTAATCAATGATTTATTTAATTAAAATGTTATTACATCGCTGTCCCCGGATCGCTGGGTTAAAAAGCTTGGGATTTAGGTTATTGGGTTTTTGCGGTTTTTCTCGTACAGCCGATTTGTTTTTCGCGCTCATCTGTATGCCACTTTCGAGAGCACTGGTGCCCAACTTTCGTAGCGAGTGCAGCACTATTCTTTCTCATTTTCTGCTCTTTTCTGATTTTGCGCATGCCATAATGATCAAATTACAAGTTGGCAATATGTTTAGTGTGTCAAATATTTGTTGAAAAAAGTGCTGATCGTATTCGAGCCTAATAAAGTAGAATATTTTCCAAGCTAGGCGTTTTGAATGACTATTCGTTTACTCACTTTAGATTATTCTGGCCTAAAATTTTGCTATCCATCAAAGTGAAATAAATTTAAAGAGCGTCTCACGACTATTGCAAATTTGTTTTTTGTTAAAGCTGAATATTTACGAGGTAGGCAGATTTATCAGCCGGGCTAGAAATTATACTGTTTTACCGATCGATTTGGTGAGGAGGTCGTTTAAGTAGGAACATTGAAGATAGTGCTGTATAAAAATACGAGAATGTTGAAATACATACGTACATGATTCTTAGATAGACGAAGATCACATATACAATGAGTCCAATGCCATTTACCTATAAAAATTATTTCTTAACGTACAGCGCGAAGCTTCCCTACATGATAGAAGCTGCAATATTTTAAAATAGCTCGTATTTTAACGAACATTAAATTTTGATGAACTTCTTTCAAATTCATTCCAAGCAAATTCAAGTAGTCAAATTAAAATTATTGATTAGGCGAGAAAAACTCCTCGACCCCGGACTCGAACCGGGGAACTTCTTCTTGCAAGGCAGGCAAGCTACCACTCGCGCCACTAAAGCCTTAGTGATTTCGTTTGTCTCATAAAGTCTAATTTGAAATGCAATTTTTCCAGCCAAAGCGTTCTATTAATACATACAAACATGATTCTAAGATAGACGAACATAATCACATATTAATGGCATTTACCTATCAAAATTATTATTCGGCGTACAGCGTGAAGCCTCTATACGTGATCAAAATTGCGAAATTTTGAAAATAGCTCTGATTTTATTGAACATCGAATTTTAATAAATTTATTTCAAATTCATACCGAGCTAAGTGAATACAGTTCAGCTGCCCTCCCTACAACGCCGCTGCCAGCTCGCAGAAGGAGCAGTGAAGAGATAGAGGAAGCATTTTGCTTCCATAAATTTGTAAACATGCATGGGCCGCACACGGAGAGAAATATTGGGCTCAGAGAACACAAGCTAACGAGTCGTAAGAGCTCAATACAACACCAAGCTGTTTTGACGCGAGGCACCAGGCTCTTCTAGCCCCCTGATTAAACTCGTAGAGTTTGATGTAGGGCCAAGCTCTAAAAGCTTGAGGAGATGGGGCGAGAGAGCCTAGGTGGTTGGAATCATTCATGACGATCTCGAGGCTCGGCCCAACGATGAACATATAGATATGCAATACACATGTCTTTCCCTTTCCTTACTCTTGGACTCACAAATTGCTACAATTAAACATTAGGTGTTAAATAATGACTGCAGAACCATGTAATCATAGCAATCAGACACCATGTAGCGTAAAAGTCTTTGTATCTCATCGGGATCCATCTCAGAAATTTGGTTTGGATGAATTGCATTAAGAGACGCAGATAATCACATTAATTGGAGCTGCCCCACATAAATTATATTTTAATATGTTAAAGTATTATAACGTAGACAATGAAATGCTAACTTTGCATCATTCAGTTATAACAGAAGGCTTGGTTCTATTTTAAAAACTAGCTGTTTTTGAGAAGGGCCTGACGGAATCTTGTATTATTCAATCATGATTAAAATTGTTAAATATTAATCAAAGTCGCTATGACAAACTTTCACATATTTACCTTTGAAGGTTTAGAAAACATTTAATCTGATAGTAGTTATCATTTGAACTATTTGTTTGAATTATATTTCCAGGATGTAAAGGATTTGACTCCTTTATCAAGTACTCTAATCTAAACTAGTCCATCCATCGATGGGTTGAGTCCCCCGTACAAAACTTGCTGCACTGCAATCCTTTTATCACATACATATAATTATTCTTATAGTTACGATGAAAATCAGAGGCTCTGCAATATCAAAATTATATTATGATTACCACACTCTTGTGAATCATCAAATTAATATAATTTTATATTTTTTTTCACATGGGACTCAAGCAGAGAGAAATATCATAGGGCTGTCTCATAGGTGCCTCTGGTAAAAGTCCACTGAAGCGAGTACCAGTGTTCGCACTATGCAGTTGATGCCATGGTCTTATGTACACGATGAGTGTGCAGCCTGCGCCATAGTCATGGCTGTATATAGACTAAGAGGCGACCGCAAATTTTCCGGACCAATACTAGGACGGGGGAAAAGTGTGTAGGCAGGTGTATTTTAACAAAAGAAACAGAAAACTATCATATTGTTGGGGTCGAATCCACTGCGTTTTAACGTAAAATGCATTT
>JAPYYV010011004.1:0-13705 GCA_030522625.1 Copidosoma aretas | reverse complement strand
CGAAAATGTAAAGAACACGCGTTTTTCACAATCTTAACAGTACGCTCAGAGCGCCGCGTTAATACACGGCGCATACATCGCGGTCCTCGAACAGACCTATTAATCGCACGTGAGGATTCCGTTAGGTACAGACCGGAAAAGGTCAGTGAGAGACATTCACTTTGTTTTTCCTAGCCTGTTGAGGCAGCCGATGCCGTACCTACAATTAACTCCCTTTAATGGAAAATAATCATGCTCATTTAATTGCAGTGAGTCATCCACGATAGGGGCAATGTAAACAAGAAAAGGTCTGAACGTGACTTGCAGATAATTATTTTTGTCTTCTATGCAGCGCAAAATGTTATTTTAAACCAAAATGTTGAATGCACAGCGACGATGAATTCTCCTTGAAACGCGATGCGGATAATACTCGGTTCTTCTTCATGCATAAAGAAAAAAAAAAAAAAAAAAAAAATCCTTACCGTTACGTAACGCCGATATAAACGACAAGTGCAGTGTAGGACGAGAAAAGTAAAATTGTTAAAAATATATATCAACAAACAATCCATGTAGGGTACACAACGGTCCCATTCGACTCCCGAGCGATGACCCTCGACTCCGAAAACCTTCGGAAATCCTGAGCGCCAACAAAAAAGCCCGGACGCGGTAAAAAAAAAAGGCCATTAGGCGTCCATTTGAGCGACGTTGTAGGTACGCCACACACACATTGATAAACGTACGCTACATGGCTACGCGGCATTAGATTCAATACTTTTCCCACGCAGCAGCAGCAGCAGCTCATAAAGTTTTCCAACTTTACCCACCGTCAAAAGCTCGTTCATCATGCATATATTCGCAGCAGCTCGTTGCAAACAAACTCGATAGCGCTAAAGCCAAAGGAGGAAGGAAAGCATAAAATTAAGGCGCCGGAGCAACGCCGCGAAAGAGAGACGAGCGAACAAACATGTCGTCCGGCGAGACATCCACATCAGCGACGCGTAGCGTGGCCGGGAACGCGCGCGCGCGCGTTCCTGTATCATAGGCGCCGAACGATCGTATAACTACGAGAAAAATGATTCATTGCAAAATTGTCTTGCAGTCGCGACGTATATGCTTAGACTGTAGGCAAACAAAAGGAATAAACAATAGCGTGGCCCGAGAAAAATCGAGCCACGTGAAGAGACACACACACACACGTACACAAACACACACAAGAGGAATGCGGAGCAGGCAGCGGAGAAGCCGAGGCTCTCGCTCCGTTTATAACCTTAATGAGCGCGAGAAAATTGGTTTTTGTAGTGAAAAAAAAAAAAGGAAAGCGGAGAAGAGAGAGAAGAAGCCGAGGCCAACACACAGAAAAAAAAAAAAAAAAGAGAAAGAAAAAAGAAAAAAAAAAAAAAAAAAAAAAAAAAAGGCCGAACGATCGTGTGTTCGTAAACAAATATGCAGCAGTGTGTAAAAAATAGCATCATCATCATCGTCAACGACCTCGAAGGTGCGTGTGAGTGTGAACTACACCTACCTGGCTGATTAGAGGTATCTGCTGCTGGGCGTGTGTGTGCTGTCCGGGACAAACGGAGCTGGGCAGCAGCGCGACGGTCCACGGCTACCCTCCTCCCTCTCTCTGGCGCAGTTGGCTTCGACGTTGGAGCAGCCTGGACCGATTGTTTTTATCTTTTTTTTTCTAACAATAACAACAATAATTATACAATTGCGATAACTTCGACGACGACGAGGTTTGGGGTTTAACGTGCGGCCTCCCTGGCTGCACGTCGGTGAATAACGATCGGCGTCTACTTCCCAAGATGGCGGTCGGCCGTGCCTCGTTAGTTCTTCGGCCTCCTTGCGGGTATGCTGACGGTCCCGTGACCTGGGGTCTGTTGGTTGATGACGTCACTGGTCGGGGAGGAGCGCGCGCAGTGTTGGGGCTTTTTGAAATTCGTTTTGTTTTGGGCTTGCTGTTCGATTGTTCGTTGAGCTGTTTTATTTTTTTTGCTGCCGATGGATAGCTATGGTGAGGTGAAGTTTTATCAATACAATAAATTCGTTCGATGATGGTTTGGCTCGGAAGTTTGTATCTGTATTCTGCAAGCACTTGCCGATTTATTCGAATGTTGATATGATGTATGGGTTTTAGATTTTTTTATATTTCTGAGACGATTTAAAAAATTCATTGAATATAGTGGTGAGTGCGTACTTTATAAATCGATTCACTTCAGAAAAATGCTGCAGATAATTACTTTTACGATTAATTAAGTAGTAAACTTTTTACTGCATGAAGCACAGTGGTTTTCAACTCTGGCATTCATTTAATCCGACAGCGAAATTGATATCCAGCATGTCAATTATGCGAATTTTTAGCGACTTTGTCAAAGGATCTTTTGCTGTGAAGGATAAATAACGAGAGACGAAATTGCCAAGTATTCTTGAGTATGGAGAGAGAACACTTTATTTACGCTTTGACTGGGATCGAGAAGTTCTTCTGAAAATTGACGGTCAACGCAGCGTTTTTATAAGTTAGAAAATTGACAGCTCACCCAAGTTGGCCGGAAGAGCAGTGAGGGTTCGCGTGAGTCAGCGCAGAGACTCTCGGGCAGTGCGGGGATTCGTTATTTTGGCCTCGCAGCGCGTAATGTCGTTTTATTCTGTTTGACCAGGACCATTTTTGGGTTGGATAAATCACCAATGAATTTAGGGACTCGGAAATTTTCACAACATTTGGTCACCTTTCGGGAAAATATTCATCTACGCATTTATGCATTTATGCCGTGCAAAAATGGTACGAGGCGCATTGGCGCTTGATCGAGAGCGCGAAACTGCGTGTGAATTCAAAGTTTTGTCAAGGCACAGGTTGAGTTCATTTTTAATCGAACAGATGCAGTAGACGCTTTTTGGTGTATCAATTGCATTTTTATACGGTAACGGCAATCGAAAGCAAATAGTTACGTGTCCAACGCGTATTTTTAACTCGAATTAACAAGCGAAAAATTAAAATGCAAGGATTACAAATTTTTTCCTAATAGTCTATTTCCTCGTATTATTGTGTATTTTTGTTTATTTATTTTTTTTTAATGTGAAACCAATAAATTATTTATGAATTGCTTGAAGCAAATTTTTTCAACACATTAATCCTGTTTATAATTTCAGACCGAGATTAACTCTTTGGGATAAAAAGTATTTGCCAAAGTTAGAATGAATTTAACAACATGCGAAAGTCAATGGATAAATATAGTATACAGCGTGACGTAAGCCACGGAAATGTTCAAAAAAACACACGCCGATTAATTAAATTGATGATGACGAAAAGTTAAATACAAAACTGGGCAAAAAATTAAAAATTTCTCGGAAATAGATCGTTTGACTTGTTCAAACTTAGTGAGCTTCAAACTAAAGTAATGTGTAGAAACGTTGCAGGCAAAGCAGCTTTCAAGGGAAGACTTAAAAGAGTATATGTTTTATCGAGAAAAGAGTGATATGACATAATTATGAATCGACCCATTCGTGCACTATTCTTGAAAAAAAAAAGCCTTTACGTTTTATTACAATTGCAGAGAGAAATGGCATTCCTTCACAGCATAGAAATTGAAATAAATCTGGTATAATGTATATTTAGGCTTGTAAAAAATACTTCCACGAACAAGTCCCCACGAATCTTTTTAACCCTCGAAACAATTAACCAATCAGCAAACTTGGAAGAATTGTCCATTTAGCATTCTTATGGATATAATATGCGCATAACGGTTTGTGAGAAAAATGTATTGACTGACAAACCATGAAATCGTAATAATGGTAGTATGTAAGAATGCTACGTCAAGGGAATTTCATAAAAAAATTTGTCTTCCAACAAGTACAGAACATTATTAGTATTGCGTGATCTCATTTTCATGATATTCTTCGTGCAAGCGCGTTTATTAGTTATCTTTAATTGAGGATTCGTTGGGGCCTAGAGTTTCTATTGTCATCTCGTAAATAACAAATATTGGTAAGAAGACGATCCTGGATGTTTTTCTGCGGATCAAGCTAATGTTCGAACCCATGATAACTTATATGACGGAGCCAGGAAGTTTGTCAACTTTGTCGATACCCGCACACAATAATTATTATTGATCGGATTGCAGTCCAGATGAAGATGACCAGAGTCAGCGAGGGAGGACCTGCCGACGCAAGAGGAGCAACTCCCCGTTGTGCCCGTACAGATCGTTATCGTGATTAATCATTAATAATGTAAGTTACGATACATTAATTGTTTTGTTGTAATTTTTTGGAAAAAGCTACGCAATAAATTACACATGATTGTTTGGAAGAAAATAAAATTTTGATCGTCAAATTCACACTAAGCTATAAAAAATATACGCAAGCTCATCAACTTCGATGCTCGGAAAGTTTTGCAAGCACCGACGATCCACCCACACACCTTTACCCTTCCCTCAACTATACACACTTTCTCCCCCACTCCCATACTCTCTGGCGCATATATGCAGTACGCGCAGAGGGCTAGAGAGAGAGAGAGAGAGAGAGAGAGAGAGAGAGCATCAAGCATCAGCAGGCATCAGTCGAAAACTGTGCCTGGTTGGATCAGCTGAGCACAACGGAAGACAGTCCATCGCGAGTCGCGCTTGTAAAAACAACTTCGTGTATCGTGCCATTGAGTAAGTAGGGTACCTACACGTTTTTCCTTATGTCTCGTTGAACATAAGTGCTCAGACTTGAAAATATATTCGATTCCCACATCAAGTGAACCTGATTTATAAATATCGGAGTTTCGGAGTCGAGCGCAGCTGACTTGTATGGGGGTGTGTGTGTGTGTGTGTGTGTGTGGTAGGAGATAACGTAAAACAAAACAAAAAAATAGAACACGATAAAACGAAACGCATATGACGCGATACGTGTAGCATAAAAAACGGACGTTTTCGGACGTTTTCGTCGTCGTCGTCGTTGTCGTGCCGTCGTGCGTATGTCGTGCACACGATAGTGTAACATACGTGGACATTGGTTCACCAGCTCCTCCGCAGAGCTATCTATAACAGTGAGTGTTCCGCGATGATGGCCATATGAGGGGATACTGACGAGGAGAAAAGGTGGGCGTTGAAGCGAGGAGGACAGCCGAAGAGAGGGTCGAGGTCGAGTCGAATCAAGAGAGCGGAAAAGGCACTTGCAGCTCGAAGATGTCGGACATCAAGAGCCTGGAGCATCCGACGCTTAAGGTAAACAACAGCATTGATAATCTGTATCTTTTTTCTTTGTCCGTGGGCAGAGAGGATATATGCGTACGTGTGTGTGTGTGACTGTGTGTGTACTTAAGTGTGTTTCTCTCTCGAGATATCTCCCTCCCCCCTTTTGCTTTGAACTCGCGTTTACAAAATCGGATGGGAGTATGATAATAATATATCATAGGAGGGACACGGAAGCCTTTCTTTTTCTCTGCTCTTCTCTGGTGTACTGTTTTTTATTCAATTTCATTTCCACAATCATGTACTGTGAAGTCCCGTTTAGATTTTTTTTTTTTTGAGTCTGATGACGCAGTTAAAATTTCCCTGTTGTTTTGGAGCATTACGATTATAAGAGTGTCAGCTGGACTATTTCGTTGGAAAAACTTCTGAGGTATAATTATTGTTTTATCTTCCCATGGAAAAAAGTGACAAGACACCTGGTCGGCCGATGATAAGTGAATTTTTTTGTTGTTGCACGTTTGTCTTACGTTCGCAGTTTTTGGAGCACTACTTAGTGATGGCGCTCTCTTGCACGGATGAAAAAGTTTTTTTCGATGCGTTGCTCGCTCATTTCATTGATTGTTTACAATCTCCCTTAAACAATGTGAAGTATAATCAAGCTGCATAAAAAATATTCGAAAAGTCCTTGCATCTTGAGAAATGCACGTTTCGACAGCTAATTTCTTCTGAAACAAGAAGAAACAAAATTTTTCAACGTGATAATCGCGATTTTATTTCAAGGTTGAACCTGCATGAATTTTTTTTTCATACAAAGTGTGCAACTAACTGAAAAGTTCATTTGCCTTTCGTTTCAATGGCTCCTTAATTCAATTGTGATTCAACAGATTCTTTAAATTAAAATTGTATTTATATTTTTTTCTTTTTCAACACAGGTGCCATACGAGTTGTTGAACAAAAAATTCCGTTCAGCACAAAAGACGCTGGACAGAGAGGTATCACACGTCCAGGCAGCAACAAATGAATTTGAAAAAACATGCCTGAAGGACACTGGCAAGCGTGATCCCACGAGTGAAATAACCCGTATGCTGGGTGGAGTAGTAGCCAAGCTGCAGGTTCTCAAGAGAAAAGCTCAGGAATCCATAGCTGAAGAGCTGCAAGCTGGTATGGTGTGCAAAAGAAGATTGGACCATCTCAAGGAGCATGGGAACACATCCCCCAGTGTGGTTAGTCAGTGGAGGAAGCAGAGACTCGATAGAATGCTCGTTGAGTACTTTCTGCGCAAAGGCTACTACAAAACTGCCATGAAATTGGCTGATTCTAGTGATCTCAGAGACCTGACAAATATAGGTATGGCTTCTTGCGCGGCAGAATTAACGAAAATTATAATGCAATACAATGCTCTTTCAAATATAATGCTACGTAATTTTCCACAGACGTATTTATGGTATCACGAGAGGTCGAAAAATCTCTAGCGAATCACGAAACCGCCCGCTGTCTAAGCTGGTGCCACGACAACCGATCGAAGCTCCGCAAACTCGGCAGCACGATGGAGTTCAACTTGCGCGTTCAGGAATTCATCGAGCTCGTTCGCTCGGATCGTCGCCTCGACGCTGTCAAGCACGCCCGCAAATGCTTTGCCAACTACGAGGAGTACCAGTTGCAGGAGATACAGTCTTGCATGGGTCAGCTAGCGTTCCCGGCTGATCCTCATCATAGCCCCTACAAGGATTTGCTCGACGAAAAGCGGTGCGTTGTAATAAACAATTTTTTCTTTCCCATTGTTTTTTTTTAATATTTGATAAAATACAAATCATACTAAAACGTTTATGAACTTTCTTGCAGATGGGACAGACTAATAGAGCAGTTTCGCCATGAGAATTATCGATTATTCCAGCTGGCTAGTCAAAGTGTGTTCACAGTAGCGTTACAGGCCGGTTTGTCAGCTCTAAAAACACCCCAGTGTTACAGCGCAAACAGGGAAGGGAAGAATCCCAGCTGTCCCGTGTGCAATGAGACTCTGAACGAGCTCGCCACTCCGCTGCCCTTTGCTCACTGCTCGCAGTCACGGCTTGTCTGTAGTATCAGCGGAAAAGCTCTCAATGAATACAATCAGCCGATGATGATGCCGAACGGCTACGTTTACGGTGAAAAGGTACGATGATGCTACTACTGCTGCTGTCACGTTGCAACATTTATTTTAAAGCATAAGATGCGGATGTGATTTGAAATTTTTTTTTAGGCTCTGGAGAAAATGGCACAAGAAAACAATGGCTCTGTAATTTGTCCAAAGACCAAAGAAGTATTTCCGTTTAAGAAAATTGAAAAAGTTTACGTTATGTAAGCTTTTCACTTCCCCCTCTCTGGAACCCAAGTTGTATCATACACACCTTAGATTTAATCCAATCTTATCTTACACTAGTGTAGGGAATTTTTCTATCATTAGAGAATAATTCATATTACCTAATTTTTAATTTAGTTGTAAAAAAAATTATCACGCAAAAATAAAGTATATTTTCCAAAAAAGCTAATAGGTTCATTTTACTGGGACCAACAAGATAAAAATACGCCTTATCAGATTTGATTTCTTATATCATTTATTCAACGACTTTGTAGAATGGAAATAGCGTGGATAATTATGTATATAAAATGTGAGCGCACTCTTCGAATTGGACATGTGTATATCCTGCACGTAATTCAATCGTGACAGATGCGCTGTGAATTTTTTAGAAATTTATTAACAAACGTTTCAACTTGTTAAATTACTAAAAAATAAGTCTTTTCGGAATTATGCAGTGAAACACAATTTAGGTGATGTTGCCGCAAAAATGAATTTTTAAAAATAGACGGTGAAAAATTAAGTAATGCATCCACTGGATTACCGAATTGATGTATAAAAATATTCCATCTATTCTAGATATGTTCGACACTTGAATAAACCTGATCGAATACAATTTTTTACTTCTATGTTTTTATTTTCAGAATTTATTGTCTGCATTGCTTATTAAAGAGGATTGTCCATCTACATGATGCAAGAATAAATTGTACAGCTTCTAATGCAGTACCACTCATAAAAATGTATTTTGTGGACTTTGAATCGATACGTAAATTGTAGTCAAATTATTGATAAATTTATGTAATTTGCATAAAATATCCCTGAAGGTAGGAAATATTTTACAAAGAATTTTTTTAACAGAGAAGCCAAAAAATATTCCAGATCTCTAATACAACCATTATAAAATTTGACTATTAGAACAATTAGAAAAAAAAGAATTATACATTACAAGCTATCTTGCGAAATTCAATGATTTTTCCATCCATTGGAGGTGATCGCCAGTGGTTAGTAAATTAGTATGTTTAATTCAGTGTTGAATGTTTAATGAAAAACCTCTTGTAGTTAGTTTGAATAATTTTTATAAGAAATAGTATAAAATGTGTTATCTCTCAAACAGCATAAAAAAGTTGATTGAAAAATCAAAGTGAAATAGTAAGATAAAAAAAGAACACTTTAGGAAACTTAAAGAATACATTAAGAGCTACAACAATTAAAAAACTATGAGAACTAAGATAAATTTCTTAAAAACACAGAAAAAAGTCTTTACATGATTGTCAAAGAGAAGCTGACTTGTATGTATAAATATATATATGTATATATGTATGTATATGTGAAATTTTTTCAAATTTTAAAATGGAAAAGTGTAAAAGTTTGAGTGACAGTTTAAGTGCTAAAAATTTTTTCATCATATATAATTTTACTGTATGTTAATATTTACCACGAATCGTTAAAAAAATAATAATCATGTATAAAGATAAAAACGACAGTATAAAAACGGTATTATAATAATCTCGTAATAAAATGCCCTGCTATGCTTAGCATAATGACGCATCAAGACCATGACAGTGCTGCATTTGCGGTCTTATCAGTTTAAAAAAATCTTTTAATCAACTATAGGAAATTCATCATTATATTATACTGAAAATGTACCAAATCTTTTCATTTGCATGATAATGTACACGTGCTTAACAAGCGGCTATAGTTTGATTTTTATTTTTAATAACATTGCTGGGTTTTTTTTTTTTTTATAAGAATCATAAGGCTTTTTGGTCCAGCTGCTTCAATATGCATCGAGTAAAAGCTTTTTTCTTTAATCCTAAGCAATTAAAACTCTATACATATAATGGGTAACGGAAAAATTCAACCCAATAAAAGTTTTTTTTTTATACAAAGTCAAATATTTAAAATAGTAAAAAAATCATTATTTACTATTTCATAAAGATCTCAATTTACATCGCACGTATTATTACATTACTCAAAAGCTTAATAAAATATTTATTATTCGTAATGCTGCTAAGCGTTTTTGCTCAAGAATAAGTTTCTGCACAAACAACTGCACAGTTATTCAGTTTTCAATTTCATTTTCCTTATTACCTATGCTTGCTGTTCATAAGTATATGTGAAAACGGATAAGACTCTCAGATACATCTCATGCACACTGTTATTCAACAATTCTACTATAAATTCAACAAATGGTTTTGATCAATGACGTAACCTCAAGTTACCTTGGTTTATTTCGGTGCTCGCATATCAAAGAGCATTAAAAAATAACGACAATAGAATAAGAACGACTTTAATCATTCTTTTTTCTTTCTCTACCTCAAAGCTCGACGGTTCAAGTAGGTCGCGCGAAGGAACCAGACTGACTTTGATATCATATCGCAGCGAAGTCTCTTTTCTTTACCTTATCGTTTTTCTCTTCGTCAAAACAGCTCTCGTGCGGTCGTTTCGTTTTTGAGCTCTTTGAGATATGTACCCTGTTTGCGTGCTACATGTAGCGCTTTAACCGAATGTCATGACAACGATGGGCATCACATAGGAAAACAGGAGGCCCGAAAAAACACCCGTGATGAGGAAGGCCGCTCCAAACATTCCAGCTGTCGACGAATACTGAGGCTCCACGGAGCTGAAACGTAACAATATTCAACAATTTAGAGATTTTACTGCTAAGGATGACTTATCAGATGAAAAACCGCTCGTACCTGGAGCAGTACATCATCGCAACAGATGAAAAGTAGCCACTGGTTAATCCCATGGCCACAGAAATGGCGAAGAAAATCCAGTCGTTGTCGATTAAAATGTAGTGGCGATCAGTTACTAGCGTGTCCTTGGGTACATAATTGCAGACCAAAAATAGAGGTATAAACAGGGCACGAAGTAAAATTGGTAAGATGACGAATCTCTTGCTGGGCTGAAAACGAATCAGTTTATTACGAAGACTCTACGTCAAATTTCGGAAATTAAAAGAGTTACGTAACATACCCATTGGAAAAGTGACGCTAAGTAGCTACCTAACATAGCAGTGACGTTAAAAGTCAGGAAACACATGAATTCGGGATAATATCCTTCGTCTACGATGAAGTCTGGATTTGATTTGCGAATATCGGATTGCACAGATGGGAAAATTGAGAGGGTGATGAAGAAGACGAACCAGACATTAAAGCACTGAAGGGCGCACTGCTTGAATACCTTCCAGAGCGGGGGCCGGTTAGACGAGTACTCGGACTTCTTCTTAGACTCCTTCTCGTGTAGGTACTCGTGATAACGATAGAATCGCTGAATGGAGAAGACAAGTTCAGTTTGGGATACAAAAAAGTATTATGAAGACATTTAAATTGTAACTACAGTGTCGTGAAAATAACTTACGTTAATCGGAAGAGCAAAGTAGGTATCAAAACAAGCCAGCAGTACGAAAAGGGCTGTTATGAAGTAATATATAGCCGAAGTCCGTGGGTTTGGCGAAAAATATTTAGCAAGTATACTAACAACAGATGTAAAAGTTCCACTAATATTCTGAAATCATGAACATGATTAACTGGCACCGAAAACAAATTTGTTGACTAAAAATTTATGCTAGACAATGGGTTACTCACAGAGCCCAGAACCACAGCTCCGGTGTATTTGCCTGGAAGTTTTGCAGCCATACCGAATACTGAATTCTGATAAATTCCATTGGCAGCTAAAGAAAGCCGCAAAATTATATTATTTAGATGAATGACTTGGTTGATGTGCATGATGATTGTTACAATTTTTACGTACTATTTAGGATAACGATAGAGACCATTGTGGCCCAGAAAAATATCCCAGGCCAATTTGACGAATCCATCATGGCCAATACGATGGTGAAGATAAAAACGATTACTTGCATGAAAATACCCCATACAATGCGCGTTGTCAGATCACCTCTGGAATAATAAAATTATCGTTTGAACCAATATTCAAAGGCAGAACAATAGTATCAATTATTGATTATTCAGTGAAAAATTACCCTAGAGTTACAAATATGTTCAGCCAGTTGAATATTACATTGGGGATTTGCGCGCCAACTCCCATGGATGATAGAAAATTGCCGGCATAAGTCGTATTGATGTGTGTGTAGTTATACGACAGCTTGTAATCGACAAAGTACTGCAAAAGTAACAGATGATCATGGTAAAAATTAGCACAGGAAAAAAGAGGGATGAAGTAATCTTTGGGAATAAAATATGCATACACTTTTTGCAGTGATGAACATGTTCCAGGGCATCAAGGCACCAATGCCGTGCAGCAGCATGATGAACAGTATGATGTTCAATCTTGTAAAAAACAAAAAAAAACAAAAAAAAACATATTGTATTATAAGATATCAAAAAAACGTGAAAATTGAATAATTAATGAGCAAACATATACCTGTCCTTGGGAGGATTGAGCTCGAGATCGGCCTGGTCCATCGTCACGTTTTTGAAGTTCAGCTCGTCGTCTGGCCTATTGGTACCCTCCCAACCAGGCGAGAGTCTAACTGGTTCTGTACCTTGAAAAGATTTTATAATGTATACAGTAGGACCGGACTATGACGAGGAACGGACAAACAGTGGAAAAAAAATATCGCGTGGCAATAAGGCTGCTAGAAATGTAAGATGAGAGCGAGTCGCTTAGTATTACTTGATGGCCATATTAAGAGGTACACCGAGCAACTGCTGATACAATTATTTTTCTACGATAGTGGTGCCTAATGACTGCGTGTCTAGCCCAGACGTTGAATGTATGAACTACATCTTTCAAGACAAATTTGAAGTGTGAGTAGGGGGGGGGGGGGGGGGGGGGGGGGGGGGGGGGGGGTGGGGGGGGGGGTGGGGGGGAGTTGACCGAATACGTGGAATGCAGTGACGATTCTTATACTATTAATTTTTAGACTCGACTTTCCGCGTGCTCCTCCGACGAGAGGGTTTCCAACATTCGAAATGTTTTAATCAGCGGTGAATGCGACTAATTTTCACGTTTTATTCGATTATCCTGCACTTTGTGTTCGTTCTTTCCTCGAAATATATACTAGGGAAAAATTGAAAAAAATGTGTTTTAAAAAAATTCGTTCGGTTCGACGGATAAATAAAAAAATTGGCTGAAATTCGAATTCTCCCCGTTCCCCGCCTGTACATCAAAATTTTGAGGGGCTGCCCACATGATTCAAGTGATTTAAATCTCAATTACATCACTGTTAAATCTTAAATCATAAAATTTTTTTTTATAGAAACACTAGAAATCATTAATAAGCTGGAAAACATACATAATAAATAATATTAGCAACCATTTTTTTCAATTAAACGATGTTCAAATTCGAATTTATATCTTCAATCATGAAAATTATAGTTAGTCGATCTGAACTTTTTAAATAGGCATTATTTTTAAGTGTGCACCATTCACTTCATTTCCAATAATAAATAGCTGAAAGGAATAATTGTAAAAAAAAAAAAAAAAAAAAAAACTCATCGTTAAACATTTTTGAGCACACTAACACCTACGATACCTGGTACAACTAATACACGACTCTGAGTAGGTTTGTTTTCCTACGTCTTGTGCAGTTATGCGTTACACCGTAAATTATGAATCGTGAAGCGATTAACATCGTTAAGCTAAGGTACAGCTGATGTCACGAGCATTTAAAATCGCGAAAACACTTTTCGAGTGCGATCGAATGTGATTAAACTGTGATTAAACATAGATTAAAATGTGATTTAAGTCTTGAATCATGAAAACTATATTCGGTCTACAATTTGAAATAGGCTGAACGTGTGTGCACTATTTACTCCATTTATAACAAGAATTAAAAAAAAATTATAATAATGTTCATTACAAAAACAGTGGACAACTCCTCGTCAGAATCAATGATACGACCGATTCGCGCCCCCCGTCGCCGTCATCGCGCGCGAGAGTGCCAGAAATGAAAAATGGCACTGTTTACACGCGCCAGCGACGACGCCACATCGATCTGCTTTTTTTCGCCGCACTCTCGAATTCGAGCCGGAAGCGCGGGCGCGCGTTGACGTTTTATCGTATTTTTTGTTTTTCTCTTCTTTTCGTCACGCTTTGCGGTTCTTTTGATGCGTGCATTATATATATATATATATATGATGCCAAAGTGTAGGTGTATACACTGTAAAAAATTATTTCGTGAGTTTACTACAGCTCATGGTGAATTCACATTGTCTGACGTAGTAAAAATACTACTGGCTAGTAAATATACTCA
>JAPYYV010011003.1:0-13254 GCA_030522625.1 Copidosoma aretas | reverse complement strand
TTTTTTTTCAAGGTTTTTCAAGAGCAAGACTATATTTTTAAAAATATCATCTTGTCTTGCTCTCATAAAGGACAGGAGGTCAGTTCTACACAGACTGATTCTACACGCAACGCTTTTGGTATATATATATATATATATATATATATATATATATATATATATATATATATGCAAAAAGCATTGCATGTAGAATTATTGCTGCAGACGAAGACTAATAGGAAGCTGCTGCTTGCAATAATTCCAATTTTATTCTTACTTTTTCTGCCTGGCAGTAATTGCGGCACTCGCAGCCCTGGCCTTATTTGAAAACAACAGTTTTTAAATCATTACGTTTCAATATAAAACACCTTTCCTTTACATACATTTTGCATAACACCTAATTGTCATCAAAGCCAAGTATATACACATTGGAAAACAGTAGTTTTAGTTATCACAAAGGTAGTGATCTTTATTATCACAAAATTATTACTGTCCTTCCACCGTTAGACTGATAGACAGACATGGACAGAGCAACTTTAATAAGAAAAAACATTATCGTTGATCACAGTAAAATTTACTGAACCCGTATGTAAAAATAATAGTTACTGTTTTGGAGTTCTAACTTTACTGTAGTTTTTATTTTGCAGTAAATATTCCTGCAGTTCTTAGTTTCTTGTGTACTTCCACTTCATATTACTCAACATGCTTTTTGAGTTATTTGTTTACCAAATTTTAAGTTAAACATATTTACCTGCAGAGATCCATACATATTTGATGTCATAAAGGGAATTTTCAGCTTCAAAGCTAATATCTTGATACCAATTTTCCATTAGTTGTATTGTAACCCATAACGTTAGTGCTGAAAAATGATTTGTTTTTATCAAGTAATCGAGGAACAATTCAAAAAAAAATTTTTATTTTGTTGACGGTGATGATCATGTATAGTTGATGCAAAAGGAATACTATGAATTTGTTTCTCAAATATATTAGAATTCAAGAGATAACAAAACGTCCCACTTTGCGTGAAACCTATCATTTTTATAAAAGGTTTGGCTTTTTTAACAATATAATAAACAATGCTACGTTTACATGGGCTCTAACACAATTTAAGCTGGAGGACTTTATTATCATTAGAATTATGTTTGAACTTTACACATTTTCAAGCATCTATTGATGCCAGGTGCTCTTTATGTGCTCTATCACTCATATTTTTGATGACGAACATCTCGATCGATTATTTCTTTAATTTGCATTTTTTACGATGGACAACTTTAAATTTACTTTTATAAGCATAGAAAATGCAAGAGAAGAGCCCTTGATTCATAGGAACGGAAATTTACGTGCAGTAGTTATACGCTGTTGTAGCAAGCAGAGGTTATGTGCTGTAAGAGCAAGTAGTAACTGAGTCATTACCGCGAGATTCCCGAGCGCTTCTGACTGGAGCTGCTGACTACCCCCACTTATATGATTAAGCAGAGCCTACTATTCCGGGAGCTGACCGCAAAATCAGTTATTTTATTTTGGGCACGACCAAACAGCACCATTATGCAGTACTATGTGAGTCAATATCGATACGCTCTGGTAACCATATGAGACCAGTGAAAACAACGAGGGAGGGGGAATCGTGCAATAAAATTTAAGTTACTTGCGTGTTCAATTCAAGGCTCCCAGATTTTTGGAACTCGATTGAATGCGCAGTACGCAGATGCCCTACCTCTAGTGTAAAAGCCGGAGTGGCAGGTAGAGGGAGAGAGCACCCCACATAGACTTTAGCCCAAGCCCCACCCACTTCCGACAACCTAAAAATGATAAGTAAACCTTGTCTATAGAGCTTGACGGTAGTCGAGTGCAATAAACGTTTCGCTCCCGCTTAGCATCATGTCTTCCAATCCTGGCAAAAATTTATTTATTTTTTTTCTGTAATTGTGCTAAATTTAAATAAATAACGCAATTATTACAACGAAATATGTAATATATTTAAAACCCAGAGTTCTGAATTTCCTGGCATATCAATTAATAACGCTTTTTTTTCACTTAATATCTAATACTTTGTTATCCAGAGCGCTGAATTTCCTGTACTCTTCAAAATCTGTTCAATTGTAAACAGAAAATATCTGTTTGAAATCGAGCAGACTACACACGTTTTGTGTAAATTTTCATTTCCACCAATCATTTGTGAATAAAAAATTACTCTTATTTTTTGTTATGTAGCCTACTGTAGAGATACTTTATACACAAACTTGGCGTATCAGGGGTGGGGGAGGAGGAGGTTTGAAAATTCCTTAAAAGTCTTACCCTGGGGGACGGAGGTTCAAGTGATTTTTACGTAATATTCTACTAGACAAGTAACAATTTGCCATTAAGCGCATTTATTCAAATGTCACAATAATTGGAATTAAATCTGCTCTGTAGTGTCTAAAGTATTACTCGTTAACAATTTTTAGCTAGTTGGTTTCCTTACTTTAAAGTTATTTTAAAGCCTATTTGTAAATAATTTTAATACGAATTTTCCGAAGAATAAATAATAATTTTATAACTCTAATAATTATAATTAGTGAAAAAATGAAAATTCTTGATCAATACGAAATAAAAACGTATTTTAGTATACTGAACGTTTTTAAACGATATTATATCAACTAGTTTAAAATTTTGCGGGAAACTCTACCAAAAATCTTATGTTCGGAGGGAGGGGGGGGGGCGTTCACGAATTCTTATGTGTCCTTACATGAGGGTAGGGGGGATAAGAATTGGACAGAATCGTCCTTACGTAATTAATGAATGGCCCCTAAAAGTAGATATAGCGTAAAACGTTTGTTAATAATAATAAATGAAATTTTAAGTTAATGTTAATAATTGCACAATGAACAGTATTTCTCTCAAAATTTTTTATCATGTTTACGAGTAAGAGGGCGAGAAAAAGCTTGTTGTACATTGGAAATCGATCATGGGCTCTATGGCAGATACGTACCTTCTGATCGGTAGTTGGGGCATATTTTTAATTGACTGAACTGATATGTACCAAAAACTACTAAATTATGGTTAAAACGACCAACTTTTTATAAAATATATGTTTGAGTACCTTTACTAACGAAATAAGCAGATATTTAAAACAGAAGTGTCCGAAGTCAGGTTTTAGTACAACACCACGACGAGCGCGCGTGTTTCTGCAGCCACGCGCGAGTTTCTGCAGCCACGCGCGAAATGAAAAATGTTTACATTTTTAACTGTGTTTTCACTTTCTCCTCAGCGTCAACACACTTCTTTTTTATGAATTTACTTTTTACTGTAACCCCAATAACACAATGCCTGTTACAGTCCATTTTCTATTATTGTTTATACACTCCTTTTTATTTATAATGGAATATAACGTGAAGCAACAAAAAACATGAGGTCATGATTGTCAATGCGCAAAAATATTGTAGTACAGACAACATGGATTGCCATACATACATTACAGCAGCATACTTGTATACACTAAAGTGACTACAATGTATGTCACGGACGTTGACTTGCTGTCGCAAGCTCAGCTGATTGTGCCAGAAGCGTGGACGCTGAGCTCGTTGATACTCTGGTAGCATGACTGAGTCAGCGATTTCGTGGGACGGACAGTGTGAACTTCTGTCGGAAGCATGGGCATTGTTAACCCCCCGATTTCAAGGAAAACCCTAAGAGTAGCATTAATGCAGATTAAGTAGTTCAGTAAGAGCAAGTGTGACGGAGCGAGTATGTCAGAGTGGAGCAGCTAGGGCGAGCCAGCCAGAGCAGGTCAGTCGGAGCAGTTAGTGAGAGAGTAGTCTGTAGAGAGAAAACGTATAGAACAGTACAATTGGATATCGTTTGAACCCAATATCACGCCTAACACTTCGCTTCCCTAACTACCTTGATCCTACATCCGTTACACATGCATTTTTAGCGCCTGACCTGGATGTAATTAGGTTGGACGCCCAAGGCGTCTGAGTGAGTTTTCGTGAAATGCATGTAACAGTGCTGCATATAATTAAAAAATATTAAAATATAAGAAGGTTTTTTGGAAGGCGTATAGTAGTTGAGACAGCTACTTAATAGTAATTGATCGAAAAATTTAGTAAGGACCCAAGCGTGACACCTTGTAGTAGACACATAGAAGTATCAACGAACGCGGGTCCTGTCAAATCAACGAGCAAAGGATATGAATCTTAGTGCTGATGGTTATCTATCTTCTAGCGTTAAGGTAAGTGCAGTAAAGTATTACCCTCTAATAACACACTATTATTTTTCCTTGTGAGTCCGTATGCAGTCATTAAGTAGACAGAAAAACGTAGTATCTGGACAAAAATAAGCCGTGTTAAAGGGTGACAAAAAATGGATGGGTTAAGTCAGATACACTTAAGGCCTAAAAATTAGCGAAATGAAGGAGATTTATTCTCTAAGTACTTAGAATTCGGATAGGATTCCTGGTCAGGGGAGACACCGACTTAGCGCGATTCGTTTACAGACACAGAGCAGGCTATTGGAGGACTTAGGGCAGACGCAAGACTAATATCACGTGAACAGGGTTGTGACAGAAATTCAATAGACTAAGCACTAATTTTTTATGATCCTGCTTAAACGTACAACAGGCAAGATGTAGAACAGCAAAACTCGTCACTCTTACCATCTCTGTCTGAAACACAACAAACAGTTAAAATCATTTAGCTATCCACCACAACAAGTAATGTGCAAAGTATGGAACAAAAATTGATTCCCCTCTCCAGTCTTATCCCCAGCAACAACAACATGCGGTTAAGCCAGGACTAGTCAATAACAGTTTATTACTAAGCAAACAAGTAGAAGTAATTTCAACCTTTAATTGAGACCCGACGTCATTATCGTCATTTAGCGGAATATTAAGGAAAGGAGAAAAAGCATTATTACGAAATAAAGATGATGTACTATTTAACCTAGTATCTGAAATAACGGAGAGCGCAAGACCAATATTCGGCTTGCATATAGTGAATTGTACACCAATAGAGGAATTATTACCAGATCTCTTAGTACAATATAATAATGCAAGAACAGAGGAAAGCTTCTACGCGTAATTTAAAATTATAGTACAGGGTATGAATTAGTATATTACAGAATATGGAAACAGGGTACAAACATTATGTAATAAATGAACTTAAGTAATTAAAAATTCAGGTGAAGATACACCACTAAATGATTATTTAAAAAATTAAGTCTATAAAGACGCGTTGGACTACGGCTTTACGTTAGGGCTAAGGAATCCATTGGATATACAAGTTCAATGCGAGAAGTTATCACGTCTAGTGGGTGCAATTACAATATCAAGGGATTAAAAGTAAAATCATCGACTTATTAACATTTAAGTACAATCACAGAGGTAGGATGTTCCAAGAATATTATGAAGCCAGCTTATGCAAGTTCCACAGGAAATAAAACCTAAATTCCAACACAAAGCCAAAATCAAAATGCAACAGCCGGTATTTCTATAACAAGGGAAACAATATTTGCTAATAGGTATCGTGAGAGGGGACACATTTCTCGTTTTTGTAATAAGGATATGCAAGATGATAATTGAAGAAACGGATAGCGGGATCCAGGAGAAATCTTCAATGTAGCTACTGCAGGCTTAAGAATCACACTAGTGATGGTTGTAGAATGCTAGCAGACGAATTAGGGACCGGTAAATTAACAGGATCAGAAAATGATTGAGTAAATAAGGCTTCTATAAGACAAGTTAACAATAGGGGAAATTACGAACGAAATAATAGATTTGATGGGTGTCTTGGGTATACAAATATATATTTACATACATACATATATATATATATATAATTATTACAATAATAGCAATACTGGTTATGACTGTAGCAACAGAATAACCTACTAAAACTATGGCTACAATAATTGCAATTACAAAAATTACAATAATAGGAATAACGACGGAACCTACTGAAACAATAACAATTAAAACAATAGCAATAATCAAAAGCATAGAAGTAACAATAGAAGATATGGCAACAAAAATAATAATAATAATTTTAAAAATAACTTTATTTGTAATAACAACGATGAAAACAACAATGACAACAACGATTAAAGAGTAAAAAACGATAACAGTAGTAATCGATCTGGCTATGACAATAGCAACAGAAATAAGCATTCGGGTGATTTAAACTCAAGGGTTGTTCGGCGCGATCCCCAGGCATCGAGCAGCTAATAGGCAGACAGAAAGAGGTGTTAGAATCAAGGGAAATTAATATAAATTTAATATGGACACGCAGGATACCACCAGTAGTTACATTAAAAAGTTGAAATTTAAGGAGGGAGACCACCTTATTTCTCGTTGACACGGATGCAGACATATTATTATTGAACGAAGATGTTCAGGAGAAAGTGCCAGAGTAAATAAATAAGATATTTTGGAGATACATGGTGTAACTAAAGGCACACTCAATACGATTGGCAGCACCAGCATTAGGCCTAGTGGACTCCCCTATAATGTTACGTGATACCGATAGAATTTACCATAAACAAAAAAGGGCTTATTGGTTTGGATATGATGAATGAATATATTTGTGAAATAAGCACGATGAACAGAAAAGTGTATATGGGAAGGATGATGAGGAAGATGAGTGTTTTGAGATACTTACAAATTGAAAGCAGGTTATAAATGCATTCGTGACAAAACAAAAAATGAGAAGAATAGAGCGGGCTGGGTTAAAATACATGATTTAGGTGGAGGGATATATTTCGGAAATGTCGTTTTAGAAAATCACGGTGCAGTAACTTATAGTGTATGCTGCAATACAAATATTACAGCGGTTAAAATAGTTGTACCTCAAGTGACATGATTAGAATGCAAGGCTATAAAAAATTCATACCTTTTCAATGTCAATGAGGAATGTAAAGTAATCATAAATCTGAAAGGCGAAAAATGAATCAACAAAACAAAAGAATAGACATAGAGATGATTACAGAAGAATACGCGAAACAAAGAGTAGAAGGAATAATAAAATTAGTAGACGTGAAAGGATGTAACGAGCGAAAAATTGCTTATATTCGTGATGTCATCAGCAGGAACTTAAATGTTTGTGGATTGGAAAGTGAGCCGCTGTCAATAACAAATTTAATAAAACATGGGATATTACCGACTTCAAAGTAGCCAGGTCATATGAAAAGCTATAGATACCCATCAGGATTGCGCGAGCACATAAAAAAAGAGGAAAATAAATTTCTAAAGAATGATGTAGTTGAGCCATCAAGATCAGCGTACAATCCAAATTTATGGATAGTACTAAGGAGCCCGGGGCAAAATAAAGAAAAACATTAGCGGGTGGTTTCAGATTTTTGGAAGTTAAATGAAGTGATGATTAGAACAAATCAACCGTTGTCCTTTCAAATTGATATTTTAAAGAACTTAAAATCAGTAAGATATATTACAGTGTCAGATTTGAGACAGGGATTCTATAATGTAGAGTTGGATAACTTAGATGCGCATAAAACAGCCTTTTTCGGGCCAGATGGCCATTATCAAAATAAACGAATGCCTATGGGCTGTTGTGAAGCGCTACACACATTTGCAGAAGACAGAGCTCTTGCAAGATTACGAGGACATGGACTGGAAGTATACCTTGATGATATTATGGTACAGGCGGAAAATTCAGAATCCCACAGAAGAAGGTTTAAGCGATTATTAGAGGGCCTGAAAAGTGAAAATTTGTCGATTCAGCCAAAAAAAAGTAAGTTACTGAAGAGAGAGGCCACGGTATCAGGGCACATCGTGGTTAATGCAGAAATAAAAACTAACCGGAATACAATTAAAGCAGCAAGAGAATATCCGGCTCCGAGTAGCCCAAAAAAAGTATAACGATTCCTAGGATTTGTGGGGTACTACAGAAAATTAATAGAAAATGAAACTAAAATTACTCAGCCATTAAGTCAGGTATTAATAGAGGATACACAATTTTGATGGCCATCAGTGGACTAAGAGTCATATAAGAAATTAAAAAATAAGTTGTGCAAAGAGCCTGTATTGGCTACACCAGATCTCGGGCGACCATTTATAGTAACAACAGATGCGTCAGACTACGCGCTGGACGCAATCGCAGGTTTAGAGAAAATAGGCAGTGACCAGATTTGCGATTATTCGAGAACTTGGAAAGAGGCAGAGCTACAATATTCAACATGCGACAAGGAGTTACTAGCAATAATATTTGCGAAAGAACGATTTTACCCCTACCTTTATGGACGCTGTTTTACTGTTATAACAGAGCATGAGCCGCTAAAACACTTTTTCACTTTAAAAATGGTAGATTCAAGATATAACAGGCCTTGATCACGACTGACAGGGTATGATTGCGACGCAGTGAATAGGCGGGGAGAAGATTATTATGTAGACGTGTTGTCCAGAAATGCGATGATCGGAAAAAGAGAGATTGATTTCTAGATATCTAGAATAAATTTGTATGGATTGGCAGATAAAAAAGAGGCCGAGGGTATAGGCAAATAAGATGGGCTATCAGCAAGATTATTCGTATTGCAGTCCAGAAGGTCAAAAGATAAGTCAGAAAAACGAAAAATTGACGATACAAGCAGTTATAAGACAAATAAAGACACACAAACATCAGGTGAAAGCAACGAAGAGCCAGACACTCAAGTATAGACAAGAGCGAAGAAAAAATAGAATAATCACATAGAAAAACGAAAAAAGAAGGAAGCATATAAAAGCATATGCTCTTAATAGCAGAGGGTAGCAGTAGTATATTACGCCACAAGGGCAGAAAGTAAAAAAGTGAGCGCCCAAAGGGCATGCTTCTTTACTTTTGTGCCTAAGTCTCGTATACTATTTTTCTTGCCGAGGACGCAGAGTAAGATTTTACGCCCGTGAGCACACTTTGGGCCCACGGAAATACTTTGTGCCCGGGCGCAAAGTGGTTTCAAGGGCCTAAAGTCCGGCTTCAGGGCGAAAAGGCTCTGCTGCACGTTGGGCCCATGGTAAGAAAAGCCTTTATACACATACAATGGCAGCAATACGTTGCATTGGATAGGGTAGGACCTATAAGTGGGAGATAAGATGGTAACAATGAAAATATTCAGCAGCCAGCATAGCAAATCCAACAGAAAAAACGACCAGGGCCAAGTTAAGCATAGCAAAAATTAAATAGCAGCAGAAATAAATGACAAAGGGATTTTTGCTTATGTCAAGTAAAACAAGACGTGTTTGAGGGACAAGATGTCATAAAAATGAAGTTGCTTTCACTATCAACTAAAAACAGGAGGAGATATGAATTGGCGACCGGCCATACCATACACGACCAACAAATGCTAAGAGATGTTGCAATAAGAAGAAAAAAAATAGTATATACTTTCGCAAGAGCAAGAAAAATCAATACTTGAGCAATGAAATAAGTTGCTGAGCATTGAGGGGACTCAAGAGACACAGGGTTATAAAAAATTTGTCAACCCAGTAATCGAGAGCAACATGGAATACCCAGAAGAAGATAGGTTGGAACCATCAAGTGATAACAACGAGGGACAAAATAGGCAAGAACGTCAGGTTCATTGATCAGGGCTAGAAAGGTACGTAGTAGCAAGAAACAGACGATCGCGAGAAAAACTACCGTAGTTGCAGAAAGATCAATGATTTCAGAAAGTACAGAACCAACTAATGACAAGTGATTCTCCGAAAACAGAAATGTGAGTTTCCCTCATGCATAGGGCATACATAAGGCCAGATAAGTTTACAGAAAAGGATCAGGAGGTAGGGCAAGTAGTAGTTCAGAGAGTATACGGAATAATAATAATAATAGTCCTTCTAAAAAGGTACTAAGAGGACAGGGTGTTGTTAGAGAATATAAAGAAAAGTGTCGCAAACATAAAGAAAGTAGTAGATAAAATTAGAATGAGGTCAGTAGGCATAGCAGAAGATTTTTGAATAAGAAATAGACACGATGGGATCGTAATAAAATGTTCCAAGAACATCACAAAGGATCTGCAAGAGGGCATAAGAAAGTTACGAAAAGCTACAAAAAAAATTAAGTAATTTTTACGGGCAACACAATAAGCAGGATACGAAGCAATATGTTGTGAGATGTAAGGGATGCCACAAAAATGAACCAACAAGAGAAAAAGAGAAAGTTCTAATAACAATAACAGATACGCCCTCCTTTCCATTCAAAACAATTTTAATCGACTGCTATGGGCCCTTGAAAAATACGAAAAGAGGTACCAGATTGTTTCACAAAATATGTAACCCTAATACCAGTAGAACGTGCGAATGCGGTAGAAACGGCAGAGGCACTACATAAAAAAGTATTTTGCGTATCTGGCCCTTCAGACGATCTATTATGGGAAAACAGGACGCATTTCAAAAATATATTGTTGAAGGAGTTCGCAAAGTTATTCAAGGTAAATAAATATTATACATCGACATATCGACCACAATTAAGTAGCGTCAACAGAAAGCATCACATCACATCGAAATATTTGAACGTATTCTGTAAAGGCATGAAAGATTAGAAGGACTGGCTTGAGTGCTGCATGTTCGCATATAACGATACCGAACATGAAAGTACGGGTTATACGCCATTTGAACTGGTGTTCGGCAGAAAAGCACGAGCACCGGGGATTTTTACATCCTGATAGCAAGAAAAGAAGTTTATGAATATATAATAATCATAACGACATTGAAAATATAGATCAGTGGAGCATGACTTTATTTACGAAAATGGCATTCTCTCTCAATATTTCTTCATCTTTCTGATGACCTCATAAGGAAAACTATAATTGTAAATTATTAAAAAGTTATATACATCTATAAAAAAACGTTGTTTGAAAGTACACAGCAAATTAAAAAAAAAAACACAAAGTTGCCAATGCAAGTGCCAAAATAGCACATTACCAATAAAACAATAGAGCGCCACTTAAGTAATTACATATTAACAATAAATTCTGGTAAGCAACGCAAAATCACCATCTTAAAAATGAAATTGTGATTCAGATGTATAGGAGAAAACAACATTACTAATGCTGTAGTAATGGCTCGACAAGCCAAGTACAAACACTGGAAAGGACCAAATGCATGCAAACAAGAACCCATATCTAAGTAACTGAACCGAAAAAGCTTAAAACATGTTAATATAGATCGACGCTCCTCACAAAGAAACGTACACTAGAGAGCCCCACAAAGGACTGTACACCTCAAGGTTCCCAACGAAGAATCATACATGCCACTTATTCCCCACGAAGCACCGTACACGTGTTCTTCCCCCGCAAATAATCGTACACACCACTCATTCCCCACGAAGATCCGTAGACGCCGATGATTTCCGACGAAAAATCGTAAAGTTGTGTGTAGGGTTCTTCGTGGGGCATTAGCGGCGTGTACGATTCTTCGTGAGGAATCAGTGGCGTTTACGTTTATCGTGGGGAAAGAGGGACAAGTACGGTTTTTTATCAGATATTTTCGAATACGTTTCTTCGCGGAGAGTGTAGAGGTAAGTACAAAAAAGTCGAGTAGACCGAGTTTTGATCATCGTTATAAGAATCAGTTCAGAAAATTTACGCCTAAATTTATTGCGTTCTTGTTCTAATACCGTCACTATCCCGAAATCGAACCTATGCTTGCATTAAACTGAGTGTACAGCTAAGGCCCATCCTAAATCTAGGTTCCTTACAGAACATTAATGTTCCTTTCATCGAACCTGAAGGTGCCTCTTCTATACAACCAAATAGATAATATCACTTTTTTCAAATTTTTCAGTTATGTCCTTTCCCAACTTAACTATATCTCTCAATTTATTAGAACTTGAAAAAACTACTCTTACATTAAATCTAGAGAAAAATTTTCGTGTGGTTGGTTCCAAGAGTTAAAAAAAAATGTAAAACCGTAAACGACGTGGGACAATGTCATATATTACTAGATAGACTGAAAGCCAAGCTGACAACTGTGTTAGTGGTAATGGGATAAATTGGTCTGTTCTGGGAATCAATAACTCTGTTATGACAACTCATCCTAGCTTTTATGTATTTGTGTATAAGCGAAAGGGAGTCAGCGTTTGCAAATAGTGTTTCTCGCACTAAATCACCATTTTTTTATTAAAAAATTGGATTTTCGAATGTAAATATTTTATCTATTGAAGAAAAAATCATAGAAATGTTTTGGCTGACGGGTTATGTGAGAAAAAATTCAGTAGCCTGTCCAAAGCCAAGACTTTTTACATAAATCTATCATGCAAGTCGCATTAGGAACCCAGGTTATGAGAACCACTAAAAAGGAAATATAATTGTTATATTGTCTCTCTAAAGTGAACTGTACATAAGGATTGTAGCCGTTAAAAAGATCCAAAACTTGATTGATTGGGTCGGTTTTAATTGTAAGTAGTCAAACATCAACAAACCTAATATACATCAGTACAATATCACTACATGTGTTTAAAATAGAACTCTCCAAAGATTCCAAAACTATTTCCGCCACCAATGGGGGGCTACATCCTCCCACGGAAGTCACAAGTGTTTGCTTGTATATGAGGTACTCAAGTATAGAAATATTGAGTTTATTAGAAAATCAATATTATCGATGAACATTTTGTTACTTATACCAAATAAATTAGTGATATTATTGATTGTGTAACTTATGCATTTTTTCAACAAGGTAAAAAGAAAATTTGTGTATAGAGAGACAACATCAAATGAAACTAATTGAAGACCTTAAGGAATAACTACATCCTTTTTCGGCCCAAAAATAATTTGGGTAAATAAATGTAAAATCATTTATGTAGTATGTATTTGAACACTGAGATGATTTCACCCTAAACAGACCACCCCATCAATACCTAGTTCTTTTAACGAAAGCTGTAGTGGGGGATTTTACTGTTCATCTGTGCGCTGTGTATATAAAAGCTGGTGAAGATATACAGGAAATCAGAAAAAAATTAAGTTTCCTCTTCTATTGTGTTATCGACTTATGATTGTTACTAGATATAGGAATGATTCAAAATTCTTTCACTTTAAAATAAATTTGGCCGAAAACTGGCCTTACCGGCGCTCGCCCTTTGTTGCTAATGTTTGCAGTGTTGTGTAAAAAGCTATTATGAAGTAGAAATTTCATTTTATCAATAGTTTAGATCAGTTTACTGCATTCAATTCCATGAATCAGCAAGACCCTTATATGTAGTATGGGCTTGTTTGTGAATTCAATTATTATTATATTACTGATAGCTGTGTGTCTATCAATACTACACTACAACAAAAATAATTAGCCTAAGTAAACCTGCATTTATGTTCATCAGCAGC
>JAPYYV010011002.1:0-11019 GCA_030522625.1 Copidosoma aretas | reverse complement strand
TATTATTGTTAAAACATACTAATTCACATTATAACAAAGAAATTTTAACATTCTACAGCATTTTAAAGTTTTAAATCCTTATTTAACTCCTTATTTAACTGAAGGGTACGCTCGAACCTGTCTCACAATACGGACATCTACCTTATCTTAGTTTTGGAGGAAAAAGTTCCCAAAGTTTGGAAGGGCGTTTTTTATGATTTTTAATTGCGTACATGTTACTCAATCAATGCTGCATTAGTTTCAACTGACCAGGGCTTAAGTTTCATCTAAAGGCATCGACGTTAAAAGAAAAACGCTGCCAATTAATTAGCACAAAGCTTCCTGAACAACATTCTTCTTTAATTAGTCATTTAAAAAAAATTAAATAAAAACCTAAGAAAGATTTAGACTGTAATAAGAAGCTATTTTTATGCTCTTAGATGTGGAATTATTTTGAAAATAAGAATCCAATTTTAACCTAATAGTACAAAAAATATTGTTAAAATTTTTTTGATTTAGGACCAATTGAACAAATAATTAGAACTCATAACTTAAATCGGTATACGTGATATAACGATATTGTAGTTAAATATCATTGAATTATACAAAGCTATTAATTAGAGCTTCGATGGTTTAGCGGTTAGCGTGCTACTTAGCTGCCTAGTCTGAAAAATTCAGAGGGACAGGAGGAGTACCCAGGATACCGAAAAACCACTTATCCGATTTTTAAGACGATTAGTGGATTTTTCCGAACGATGCCTGGACCTCCAGGGGCTTTCTTCCGAGGACAGCCAACACCTGGCCAGCTCGTCGTTAAAGTCACTATCGATTTTAACAGTTGGTATGGTAAGGTAGATAGTTAATGGAAGAGATCCTTCCATGAATCTGATACCTTCCGGGGTGTGCTTGAGACGATCGCTGCGCCCTGTAAATAGTACCCAGTAGGATGGATGGCCGAGTCGTCTAAGGAGAAATTTTCGCTAGGGGCCCCCGCACGAAAGACTCGCACACTCGGGGCGGGGAACCAGTAGAGTTTAGGAAAGAAAGGGATAAGTTGGGTAGGTAGGTTGGATTAGGAAAGAATGGGTAGATACGTAAAAGCCCAGAAACGTGTACGTGAAATAAATAATACAAATACAAAACTATTAATTTATCTATAGAGTATAACTATTGATGAAATCAAATTTTAATTTTATCACTCCAAAACCAGAAAAAACCGTTTTTTTAACATCGAAGATCGTTATAACAACCTTGATAGAGTATGAAATGTCAAATTTTTTTTTTGAGGTATGTAAGGATGTAAAAAGAAACATTTTGAGCCCTAAATCATTAAAATCATTTGGAGGATTTCTAAGATATGACTGATTCAAGAAACAAGATTGTAGATTTTCTTTAATAAAATAAACGATAGAACGTAAAAAAAAATTTTTTAATTTAAAAGTAAGCTGTTTTATTGCTCTATGATATCCAACTATTAAAGCAATTGATTTTGAAGTTTTTTACCCTAAAAGTATTAAAGAAAACCGTTTTTTGGACATCAAAAATCGTTTTATAAGAACCTGAATAAGGTATGAAACATGAATTTTTTTGGAATTGATACAAGGTTCTATTATTATTATTATTATTATTATTATTATTATTATACAGTGGCATTAGGAATTCGAAAATTTATTACCGAGTGTACTATTTTTCGCCATCCATCCCTGTCTTTGGCTACATCTAACCACGACCTATTATTTAACCTATCTATTTCTCTAAGGGTTTCTAAAACTTTATATTTTTATCTTCGTTTTGGTCTGCCGAGAGGTCGTTTCCTCTGGTTTCCCTATCATGATTCTATACGCAGATCTTTGCACTCCCATCAAAGCAACGTGTCCAGCCCATCGCAGTCTACGTGCTTTTATTATCCGGCTTATGCTTGGGTCCCTATGTAATTCCTCGACCTCCACATTATGCAAAATCCTTCAATCCCCGTTGACTTCGTCCCTTTTCGCCCCAAATATTTTTCTGAGTACTTTTCTCTCGGATACTTCGAATTTTTTTTCTTCGCTTTTTGTGATTGTGCACGTTTTACTTCCGTACAGCAAGACCGGCATTATAATCGGTTCATAGATACATTTTTTGAAATAAGTCGCGATTATAAAAGTTCACTAGCCCGATAATAACAAGCGTTCGCTGATCGTAATCTCTGTTTAATCTCGTACCGAAAATCATTAGTATTAATAATATTAACCCTAAGATATTTAAACTATGAAACTCTCTCGAACGATTTTCCCCCTACTCTCAACGTGGTTACACTCGGATCATTTACTCTACTGTTAATCATGTATTTAGTTTTTTCTTCGCTTATTTCGAGTCCTACTTTTCCCGCTCTTTCGATAAATTTTTCCGTGTTCCGTATTGTAATTTGCTTGCTGTCGCCCAGCATACTTAAATCATCCGCGTATCCCAGTATTTACGTAGTCCCGTTTAGAGTTATCCCACTTACATCTTCCTGAACATGTCGATTCACGTATTATAAAACCAAATTGAATAATAACGGACATAACACGTCCCTTTGTTTTAAACCCTCGTGTATTTCAAACGGTTCGGAAAGTTTGTTCTTAACGTGAACCCTACCTCTGCTGTCTTGCATGCAAACGCGTATCAGAGCTACTAATTTCTTTGGAACCCCAAAAGAGACCAGGATATAGTACATTTTTGATTTGATAATTGAGTCATACGCTTTTTTGAAATCTATAAACAGTTGTCCGAATTCCTTGTTGAACTCCCATTGTTTTTCTATTATTTGTCTGATTGTGAATATTTGGTCAATAGTTGATATGTTACGTCTGAACTCACATTGATAGTCTCCTATGATATCTTCCGCGAAGGGGGTCAATCTGTCCAAGAGGACATTAAATAAAACTTTATAGCAGGTCAAAAGTAATGAAATACCCCTGCAGTTATTACACACGGATGTGTCCCCCTTCCTGAAAATCTGAATCAGGACTGATTCGGTCTATTCCCTAGGCATTCGTTCCTCTCGCCAAATTTGTTTAATTAAACCGTGTATCTCCCTACTCGACTGTTTTCCGCAGCCCTTGATCAGCTCACCGGGTATGCTGTCTATCCCCAACGCTTTGTTGTTTTTAAGTTTACGGATCGCTTGCTCTACTTCTCCCAGTATCGCTTCCTTTACCTCTAGTACCGCGGTAGGAATATCTTGAGGCTCTCTATTCTCGTTATTCATGTGTACATTAAGTAATTCATATCAGTGGTTTTTTCATCTAGTTAATGCTTCCCCATCATCCATGATCATATTACCATTTTCGTCTTTAATAAAAACATCTCGATTCTGATACCCCTTTCGGGTTGCATTAATTCCTTGGTACATTTCACGCACATCTTTTTTTTTGTAATTTTCCGTTATAGTAATCATTTTATTCTTTCCCCATTTACGTTTTTTTCCCTTACCATCCTGCTTACTGCTGTATTACAATTTCTACAGTTTTCTAGAGCTATTTCATTCTTACTGTTCAGGTATACTATTCTAGCCTTTCCGCGGACCTCTATTAACTTTCTGCACTCGTCGTCAAACCACGGCTTGTCTTTTTTCGGAGGTTTGTGTCCCACTATCTTCTTTCCCGCTTTTTTAATCGCATTTTTTATATTTTTCCACTTTTCATCAACGTCTAGTTCCTGATCTAACGTGCCCGCCACTTAATCATTAATGTAGTTATCAATTTCTCGGCTATACTCTATGAATTTGTTAAAGTCTTTCAGTTTTTCTAGTGCGAATTTTTTTCAGATTTAGTTGAGTGATGCTTTCCGGCTATCGTTAGACGCGTCCTAACCTTAGCTATTACCAGAAAATGGTCCGAATCGCAGTCAGCCCCCTTATATGACCTAACATCAAGAATGTTGAAGCTGTGTCTCTTATCAGTTAATACATGATCGATTTGATTCTTAGTCACGCTGTCTGGGGACGTCCACGTTGCTTTATGGATATCGGTGTGTTTAAATTAAGTGCTCTTAACAAAGTTTTTCGATACCGCGAACTCGATAACTCTAGTACGATTATCATTACTCAGCTCGTGGAGGCTCTCTTTCCCGATGGTTGTTCTAAAAAGATCTTCTTAGCTAATTCTAGCGTTGAAATCTCCCAGTATGATTTTGATATCAAATTATGAGCTTGCGTCGTATATTCTTTCTAATTCCGCGAAGAATATTTCTTTAATATCATTGTCCTTTTCTTCCGTCGGCCCGTGGACATTGATGAGCGTATGATTATACCATTTATTGTTCAAACGTAAGTACGAAATTCTCTCATTTACAACTTTAAATTCTTTTATGTTCGTTGATAGTTCTCTTTTGAAAAAAAAAACCCGTTCCCAGATTATCCCTTACGCATATATTTACCTACTTCTATTTGCCCTTCCTCCGGTAGCCTAATCTCTTGAATCGCCGCGATGTCAATGTCGTATTTATTAAAGATTTCGCTAACTACTTTGATCGCGCCTGTTCTAAAAAGGGTCCTAGCATTCCACGTCGCGAATTTGTAATTATTTCCCCGTTTTCTGTTATTAAGTTGGTTGTTTGTTGCCTTTCGGTTTTGGTTTTGAGTTTGTGTTTGGTTTTGATTTAGAGATTGGTTGTCCATAAGTATCAAGTTTATCGCACACAAGAGACTCGACCCGACCTGGTCCGATCTCAGGTGGATCCACCGTACTAGGAGTGTTGCCCGCGCACCTCCCTAGTCCCTAAGTGCGTGGGTACTCGCGGTCTACACCAAAAATAATCATTTGATGTTCCACTGCCACAATACAAGGATGTAAAAACAAATATTTTAAGCGTTGAATCAGCGAAATCACTGAAAGGGTTTCTAATAACCGCTGTCAATAAATTAGCACAAATCTTCCTCAGCAACATTCTTCTGCAATTATTAAAAAAAAAAAAAATAAAATAAATTATTAGAATCATTCAAAACGTTTAAAGAAGCTATTTTCATGCTCTATGATCTGGAATTATTCCAAAAATCGCAGTAATTCTTTAATAACAACTAAACAAAGTAACTTATTAAGATGATTCAAATTGTAAGATAGAGCTATTTTGAATCTCCATCCATCAAATATTACTATTGAGGAATTCAAATTAAACTTCGTTCACCCTTAAAGAAGTAATAATCCTGTTTTTTGATCATGAAAATCGTTATAAAAACCTTAATAAGGTATAAAACTTAAATTTTTTTATATGACTGATTATACCCACACACACACACACACACAAACATACACACACACAGAGATAAACACACATGCACATACACACACACTCGCTAGGACATAATTTATCTAAAAATGGTATTTTTAGCTTTAGACACTATATAAGACACTTCTAACGTATTACCACAAAAATTTTTTTTTACCAATACAAAGCTTTCTCTATGAGAAAGCAAAAGATTTACAACCGTTTATTGGGTGGTACTGTGCTATAATTGATCAACGCATAGTTGATTGTATGTATACCATTGGATACACATATAGATATATCTACGGCAAGAGTACATAAACTATTATGCGTCAATCGGTAATAGCAAAGTTCTACGACAATAAACGGTTATAAATCTTTGTTCATTCCAAAGTCCATGCTTTTAATTAAAACTTAAGCCCAGGCAAGATAAAACTAATTCAGCATTGATTGAGTAATAGGTACGCGATTAAAAATCATAAAAAACGCATTTTTCAAACTTTAAAAACTTTTCACTCCAAAACTGAGGGCTTTTCGAAAATTTAACAAAAAATCTTTTATGTTTGAAATGAGCCAAGAAAAAAAAAGAAAAATTATCAAACCAAAAAAACGAGTTTTCGAGTTTGTTTATAAGAATTGTTAATAACAATTAATTCACCGCTCAAATACACATGTACGCACCTTCAGTGTTAATTGATCAACGAGCTACCCTAAACTAAAAAAACAAAAGTGAGTTTGAGACCACTAGAAGCCGAGATATTGAAAATTCTTCTGCCGTCTCGGATTTGAAGAGACGCACACGGAAAAAAAATGCCAGTGAGGGACGTCAATTTTCGTTGAATGCACATTGCATGGATCTAGATTGATTGAACGTTCAGTAGCTCAAATATAGAGTGTTGAGACTTTGAAAATGTTTAAGTGCACAGGCGCAATGTTGGGACTCAAGAGAGCCCAACGTTGAGTATCTCTCGAGAGTCTCGCGTGTGAAATTATCGTGCTATAGGCATACATAATGAACGTAATAGCGCGCAGTGGCACAAAACAGCTCGGGAGTCTCGGGATTCGAGAAGCTCGATGTTGGCCGCTCTGGTCTTATACTTCGTCGTAGGAACAACACGGAGAGCCGTTACAGTTGCAAAATAACTTTACAAAAAATATCACGCTTTCACCGTAATATGCACAAATTTCAGCTCTTAATGTTCATAAACAAAGTCACAGCGATTGAAAAAAAAAAAACCTATTTTCGCTTTTAGTATTTGTACGACGAACTTTTTTTTTTCAAATTTCCCAGAAAAATTCCAAAAATACAGTACAATTCAAAGAATTACATAGCTTGGAAAAATTAATGAGTTATTTAATAATTATTAAAGCTGAAAACCATTTGATTGCAAATTACATTGTGCAATAACTATCTGGTTGATCGTTTGGATTTTTGGACCACTTTTTCTGCATAACTTATACTACATTTTGGTAGATTTTGAGCATCTTATTTCAATTGCAACAATAGTTATTTAATAACAACGAAAATTTCGTTTTTACTGTTATTTTGCAATTTTTAACTTAACTATTGGTTGTAGTGCGAATTTTTTTTTTAATAGTAGATGGTTAGATATGCTTCAATTTTCGCGTTTAAGCTTTTTCAATACGACTTACAGTTTCGCGAATACTTAATGGTAACTGAAAAAAAATCGGACTTTCACGATTAATTTGTTTATAACAGACGAAGCTCCAAGATTTAATTGTTAATTTTTACTTGTATTATGTATAACGCGATTTTGAAGCGATTTAAAAAAAACAGCAGGAGTTAAGTGATCGAACACGGAATTGGCTTCGGGACGTCTAACTCTACTAGTCTAGAAGGTTCAATCTATAAAATACAACTGAATTGAATTGAATTGAAAACAGCTTTATTTATGTCCAGACCTGGGTGACCGAGAGGCAATTCATGTACATAAATGATATAAATATAATTGAGTGTGGTTTGATATTACAGTCAATGTTTCGATCATAAAAAAGTGTAAATAGGTCAAATATGTATATTAGGGTGTCCGTTATTTACCGATTTCAACTTTTTGGTCATTTACCCCCTGGAATCTCTTCGTTGTATCCCAAAATGAAAATTCATAGTCTGAAAACCAAAAAATTTTAGAATCAACACGTGCTACCAGACATATATTGTTTTTCCATTTAAATAGCATGGGATTTTTAAATTACAACCTTGTATAATTTTTTGGCCACTTTAAGTATTTTTTTGGATTTTCAAATCATACCATTGAATTACATATCACTTGGACTTGATCAATTGATTTTTTCCAGCTTAAAATAAGCAAGTTGAAAAAATTTGATTTTTTGGACTTTTTGTTCTTTGAAGGCTTCGAAAGCCAAAATCGAACTCTTTCAACCTGCTTATATTGAGCTGGGATCGCAGTCAATAAATCAAGTCCAAGTGATACGTAATTCAATGGTATAATTCAAAAATCCAGAAAAAATACTTAAAGTGGTAAAAAAATCAAATAATGTTGTAATTTAAAAATCCCATGCTATTTAAATGGGAAAACAAGATGTGTCTGGTGGCACGTGTTAACTAAAAAATTTTTTGTTATGCAGGCTGTGGATTTTCATTTTGGGATACTGCGAAGAGATTCCAGGGGGTAGATGCTAAACATTAGTTTCCAACCATTTGTAAACTAAAAAGCTTCTTTTATTAAAAGAAATCGGGAGTGGCAAATCTACCCGCGTTGACGATAGTGCCCCACTCTTCCTTACACATTTTTTATACATCGCAAAAAGCGAGAAATCGTTCCGAATTTGCAAAAATAAATATGTTTAGCATAAACGAGCACAGTACAAATAACAAGGCAAATAAAAAAACATAGATATCTAGTTTTTCTGAAGACAATAAGGCAAAATGTGCGCAAACAGAGAGTAAAATTGGTATTATTTACAAGTACTACATTTTATTATGTTTGCAGATGCCAGGAGTGTGCCGTTCAAAAGCCAGTGTTCCTTTGTGGTAGCGATAATCGTACCTACAGCTCGCCCTGTCGTCTCGAGTATCACAACTGTATCCGTCACACCTCGGTGCGCGTTAACTGTATGGGTTTTTGTCCCTGCAAGCGTAAGTATTATATTGTTGTACCTACGATATATACATACACATGCACATATATGCACCTGTGACTATGGCATAATTTTCGTCCTTTCCTTCTTTCCTTCCTTCTTTGGCCCTTAGTACACTCATCAAGATATAAATATAGTATCATCTTTTGGACGTGGTAGTAAAATTGAGTTCTACAGTAAGATCCACGGAATAAAAAATTAATCGAAGTCAAAGTGGCGGGACTAAAGGTCAAATATAATAGATTGAAAATAATGTTTATATCTCAAAGACAACAAAAATTGAGGTATCAATGTTATTCTTGTAACTTTTATAAGGCTAAAAATTGGGGATACTATTGATTATAGTTTAATCTTCTACTATTTAGTAAAGTATGAGTTAAATATTTCAATGGCAGATTAAAAATTTGTTTATCTGAAGCTATCAGTTTTATAATATTCATAAAAATTTATTGACAACAAAAAAAATGTTGTCATCTAAGATAAATTTTGTTTCACTACTTAATTATTACATCCTATCAAGTCTCCAAACAAATTAAAGTACTTTAAATTGTCTAAATTTAAATTTAAATCACCTTAATTGCCTTAAATAACCTTAAATTGTTTAAATTTAAATTACCAGTACTTTAAACAAATAAAAGATCAATTGATTTTAACTTAAAAAAAAAACTTTTGAGTATGGAAAAATCTTGTCTTTTAATATGAGTCTTGTACTTTGAAAAAAGTATAAATGATGGTTGTTGGAAATAAATTGTTAATTTTTGCAATAAAAAAAAAAACTCTTTACTTGCTCCTCTAGTACTTAAAGGCTTAGAATGAAAAATTCATTGAAACCGTCAATAAGACTTATATAATATTTTGTTTTGTCAACGTAAGTTTTTATAAAAAAACTATATTACATCAAAAGTAAAATTCTAACTGTTCCTTTCAGATTCCGATTCTCATGCGTATAAGAAAACACAGAGACAAAAGATGGGTAAAAACAGGAATAACCATGACATAACTCTTACCCCCCGAGACTTTAATTACGACAATCACCACTACCAGTATCTGAAGTATTCTAAGCGAACCAAGGTAAATATTCTGATTGTTTAACATACGGCTGTTTTTTTAAGCAAAAATTTCTTTCACTCCATCAGCAACTATTGGGATCCTAAAACGTCACGTGATCTCACCGTCAAAATTGTGTTGTTTCTTGGTTTTTCCCCTGTCTCGGCCATATATTATAGTATTATACATGTCCGATACATATAACTGAGACGAGGAAAAAATGAAGAAAAAATACAGTTTTGACTGTGAGGTCACGTGAGGTTTCGGGATCTCAATACAACCGATGTATAATGCCCATACGTCAAGTTTCGTAGATATTTTTTAAATGTTAGGCATAAAAATGAAAAAAATGATTACATAAAATATACTTCATCTTTTATGTAATGTGTCTGTAATGTGAAAAATTCTGAAATTCGAAATAGACCTTGGTTTTGGACGACAACACAATGATCTATGGTTACTCTTAATGTATTTTGTATTAGTATTATTTATTCCACATATACACATTTCTGGGCTTTTGAGTATCTACGAGGTCTGTTCAAAAAGTATCGCGAATTTTTTATTTTTTCAAAAAGTATTTTTTTATTCATGAATATCTATTTTGTCACCTTCAAAGTAATCCCCCTCAGATATAATACACTTATGCCAACGTTTTTTCCAATCTTCGAAGCATTTTTTGATCTTGCTTAGCTCCTCCTTCGATGCTGTCTTTATCTCCTCTATCGTAGCGTAGTGTCGTCCTTTCAAGGGCCTCTTCAGTTTTGAGAACAGAAAATAGTCACAGGGGGCCAGGTCTGGGGAATACGGTGGTTGCGGCACCATTACTGTGTTTTTTTGGCTAAATATTCGCGACCAAGCAACGATCTGTGTGCAGGAGCGTTATCATGGTGCAAAAGCCAGTTTTTGTTCTTCCAAAAATTCGGGCGTTTTTGGCAGATTGCTTCACGCAAATTGCGCATAACGTGCAGGTAATATTCCTAATTGACCGTACTACCCAGGTGGCAAGAACTCATGATGCACCACGCTCCTGCAATCGAAGAAAACTATGAGCAAAACCTTCACGTTCGACCGAACTTAACGCGCTTTTTTCGGTCTTGGTTCATGTGGCAGCTTCCATTGGGATGATTGAGCTTTAGTTTCCACGTCGTAACCATAAACCCATGATTTGTCACCAGTTATGACTCTCTGGAGCACATTTAGGTCGTCACAGACCGAGTTCAACATCTCCTGAGCAATGTTAACGCGATGCTGTTTTTGGTCGAAATTGAGCAATTTTGGCACGAATTTCGCGGCGACCCGACTCATGCCCAAATAATTGGTTAAAATCGAATGGCACGAGCCAATCGATATGTTTAGATCCTCAGTAACTTCTTTAACGGTGATTCATCGATTGGCCAATACTATATTCTTCACTTTATCAATGTTTTTGTCTGTTGTTGACGTGCTCGGGCGTCCGGCACACTGTTCGTTGTTCACATCTTCTCGGCCATCTGAGAACATTTTGTACCACCGATAAACGTTGCTTTTGTCCAAGGTAGCTTCACTATATGCCACAGTCAACATTCGGAATGCGTCCGCGCACTTTATTTTGTTTTTCACACAAAATTTGATACAGATTCTTTGATCCATTTTTTGGAATAGGTA
>JAPYYV010011001.1:0-11320 GCA_030522625.1 Copidosoma aretas | reverse complement strand
AGTCACTGGACTAGAGAGACGCCTCGCGCATGCGTCTGGCTAGACCACCCTATGTATAGATATACATCATTAACTTCACGAGTCTTTTTTGAGAGCGCGTACCTCTGACAGACACCTCTCACAGCGGCCGTACAGTACTCCAGCAGCCGTGCATTTGTCGCTTTGCGTCCTACTATGCGGCCGTAAACAACAAACTTTACTGTCGGGGATGACGAAAAATTGTATTTCACGCATCCTCCTCAAGATTAACATGTAGATGTTTAAAGAGAATTAAAAAAATTAATATTGCGGCTATAAACCTCAGAATTTATGAGTGAAAGAAAGAATTTTAAATTACAAAAAAAAATTACATTTACTTGGATTAATGCTTGTTCTTAATGATCGCTCCTTCTTTTTTTTTTGTTTAATTTAATGTTGCTAACGCATATTGTTCCTTGTCAGATACAACTTGTCGATTGTGGAAGCGAGCAAAGGTCTGGAAATCTTTGGTCCAGCTTGCCGTCTTTTTTATCAATTCTATATCTACTCCGTGACTCTTAGCCGCTGAAGTCGAGGAGTAGCGCGTACTACGCGCTGAAAAAACGTTCGTATCAACCCCTGCTTTCTTTAATGTTTCTTTTACCCATCGACTTAACGATTCTCTTGTTAATGCCTTATATGGCTTTCGAAATGAAATAAAAAGGGATTTTCCAGATCCTCAAATACTTTGAGTTGGACGTAGATAATCTACAAAAGTCGATGCTACGCATATTTTTTTTTTCCTTATAAAAAAGGTGAACAAGTAAACGTTGAAAAAAATTGCGTTTTGAAGTTTTTATAAGGTCTGGAATCCTAATCTATATTTTCTTTGGAAAAATCTCTATGTTCTCAATTTTTATAAGACAAAAAGTTTGCATCTGGTGACCGGTAACTGATGCTAGTAACGTAATTAATTTTTTTGATAGCTCTTTTAGTTTCTGGTTCTCGGTTGACTTGCTTAAAAAATAGTCTAAAACTATTTGTGGATCCTAAGTTAAATCATATTTTGGTCGTGAACGTTTTAATCTACAAATACCCTTAAAAAAGCGTTTTACCCTACAGTCATTACCAACCTCCTTGTTTACAATCAATGAGATTGCCGACCTATAACAATTTAAAGTGCTGTGCGAAGAACCTTTCTTAAACTCTAATGTAAGAAAAGATAAAATATACCGGATTTCAGGGTCAAATAATTCTACTGCTCTCTCTTTGCAAAACTGCCACTACTTCTTCAGGGCAATCTCGTAGCTCTTCAGAGACGATGGTGTTAATAAAAAAAGCATTATATCCATTGTCCAGATAGTTTCCCTGTAACCAGGGAAAGGCTCTTCCACAACGGATGCGGTTTTCCGTTACAAGAAATCAGTAGATCAATTTTTGGTGTAAAAATTAAAGATTCTGATATCAGCATTGATTGAAATACAGGGTACCAGGGTTGTGCTGGCCAGTGTGGCACTAAAACTATTCCCCTAGCTTGATTGCGAGTCATTTTTCTCAAGGTTTTGAAGATTATACTAAAAGGTGGAAATGCGTAAAGATTTATATCCCTCCAATTAACCGTAAATGCATCAACTACTTCTGAGCCGGGATCTCTTTTACATGAAAAATATCTTTTACATTTCTTATTTGTACGAGTTGCAAATAAATCAACTTCTGGACAGCCGAATCTTTCAATTATTTTTTTGTAAGCGATCGGGTTTAGTTCGTACTCGGTTTCTGGCTCTAATTTTCTCGACTCAGCGTCAGTTTCAGCATTATCTGAGGAACTTACGTACGAAGCAAATATATTTATCTCGCGACTTCCACACCATTGCAAAATCTCTCTTGTAATTTGATTTAGGTTCCTAAATTTTATTCCACCCATTTTATTAATATAAGACATGGCTGTTGTATTGTCAATTCTTAATATATTATGACAGTTTTTCGAATTTTTTGCGAAGTATTTTAATCCGTAAAAAGCTGTTTTTGATTCCAAATAATTTATCTGATCTTTCTTTTCTTGGGCTGTCCAAAAAACCGTGTGTTTTATTTTTGTTGTAAACTGCTCCCCAACCACTCAGAGATGCATCGGAAAACATTTCCATGTTAAATTCCGGAATTTCTATGGAGTTTAAACCCGTATAAATCTTTTGCTTCCACCAATTTAATTCTTCTGAAACCTTTTTTATTTCCATTACAGCGTCGTAATCTTTGCGATTATTCCTGAGTGCCTCAAATTTTAATTTTTCGAGATTTTTTGTGTATAACCAGCTGTATTTAAAGGCTGGTCAGCAAGCTACGATTTTTCCTATAAATTCCGCGTATTCTCTTATGGTGCAGTGACATTTTACTAAACTTTTTCAACGTTTTTTCAACAGATCTCTTTTTATCTTCCGGTAATTCTAAAGTCATTGAAACTGAATCATAGATAAATCCTAAGTACCTGCACCTAAAAGATGGATCCAGAGTGCTCTTTTTATCATTAGTAATAAATCCCAAAAATTGCACCACTCCAATTGTATTATTTATGTTATTTTTCCATTCTGCCTCTGATTTTCCGATTAAAAGAAAGTCGTCTAAATATAATCACGACCTGAATCCCAAGGCTCTTGAGTGGTAAACGACCGGCTTCATCAACTTTGTAAAAACTAATGGGGCACACGATATGGCAAAAGGTATACAATTATATTCATAAATTTTTGCACGAAATTCGAAGCGTAAACATTTTTGTGGGATTTCTCTAATGGAATTAAATAATACGAATCTTTCAGATCAATGGTAGTTAAATAGCAATTTTTTCAATTAACTTTATAGCGACTTTATCATTTTCTAACTTGAAATGTGCCGTTTCGATAAATTAATTTAGATTTTTTAAATTTAAAATCAATCTATAAATCTTATCTGGTTTTGGCACGATAAAAATATTTGGCAAAAATTGATCCTCGAGAGGTTTACATTCAGATAATACGCCCTTATTAACCAGGTCTGCAATTAGATTGCTTATAAGGGTTTTCTCTGATGCCGAGAAAGATTTTTTAACACGCATCCTTTTTCCGGGACTGACTTAAAAGGAATTTTAAACCCTTTTATCCATGACAAAATAAGCGAGTCTGAAGTTAAAAACTTCCAATTTTCATGCAAAAATTTTAAACGACCCGCTATCTTACTTACGTCGCTTATTTAGTTCTGGAGTGTTGCTTCTTGCGGTATGGATGGTATTGGTGATCCTTCTGCCGAAATGTCTGACTGCGATCCGAAGTTGATGTCTGCCTCCGCCCGCCTGACGATGCCCTGTTGATGTTGTTACTGCTGTTGTTGCTGCTGCTGCTTTGTCGAGGCCGGCGTGTGTAGTTTTTTGGAAATACAACTTTTGAAGCGACAGCCGGTCTTTTCCATCTCAAATCTTCAGCTGATTGGTCAATCGCTTTTGCTGCTTTCAAGTCATCTGCCAGTTAATAATCCAACATCTTTTCTTTATATTTTTTAACTCTGGAAATTATTCTACAAGCTTGTTTAATGTAGGCTCCTGGTACGCGGTGGTAGTCATTTTGAAGGAGGCTTTAGCGCGTGGTGCTGTATCAAGATGGGGGCATAGCTCTGCGCAGTCAACTTTTATGTTAAACTCGCTAGTACTTGCATAATTCTTTATAAATTGTCACCAAGAAATTATACACTACTTCTCAGGTTATGTAGTTTCTTATGAATTCTGTCAAAACTAAATAAATACGTCTCTTCTTTTAGAAAAAATGAAAAACTGTAAATGTATGAGACGTCACTGATTCAATAAACAAAAGTGTGTCACATAATTTTTGAAAACCCACAATTCTTTCTATGATATTGTTTCATTACCTCTCAAGAACCGATCAGTTCTGAATCACCGATCAGTTACCGACACATGCAGCAAAACTGCAGAAAACGCATGAAACCGTTACGTGCTGTTGATAAGGTAGGATTTCTGCGTACCTATGCAAGAATATATACAAGAATTTTTTACCACACACTGAGACGTGAAAACCAAGATTTAAATTTTGTATTTGTGTTTAATGCATAACCATAATTGTAATTTGATTTGAACCCAACAATACAAAACAATTTTGATCCTTGTATTGAAATACACCTATCCTCAAAATCACTACCGGATCAGTTATACTCCGGAAAATTTGCGGTCAGGTCTCAGTCCATAAGCAGTGCGGAGCAAGCGGTATTTTCAACCTGCTAGAACTCAGGTGATTGTTTATTAATCGTCACCAAAATCAATTAACATATTCCCCAGGTGATGTAGCTTCTTACAGTTTTTGTAAAAATCTTAAACTCATTTTCGTTGAAGCAGGAAACAATGATAACCTCAAAATGCACGGAATGCACTACTTTAATCGAGAAAAGTCTGTTACAAATTGTTTTTATCCCAAATTATTTTCAACAGTATTATTATATCACCCCTTAATATCATTATTTCAAAGTTTTAGGTCACAATATTAAGAAGAAAAGATTCCAGATGCAATTTTGTAAAACTGTCTAGAGCCACCACGTTCTTTTTTCTTCACATTTTCATTTATAACATTAAAAATGAAACGTTGATTTCGGAGCCTCAAAGTGCTAATCGATTCTACGTCTCATAAGCTTTCGTTTGATATCTGATTTGCTTGGATTGTATTTTTTATTTGTAAGCGATCGGCTGATCAAGATAAGAAGATACTGTTGCTACTCTTGTTTACACTTGTTTCACATAAGCAGAAATTTCATCTTCCAAATTTATCACACATATCCTCTGATCACTTACAAATGAAAAAAACAATTCAAGCAAATCAAATATCAAACGATAGCTTATAAGACGTAGAATCTATTAGAACTTCAGGGCATCGAGATCAACGTTTGATTTTTAATGTTATAAATGGAAATGTCAACAAAAAAATACGTGGTGGCTCTTCATTGTTTTACGAAATGGCATCTGGTATCTTTTCTTCGCAACATTTTGGCCTGAAACTTTGTAATAATGTTATTAAGGGGTGATGTCATAATACTGTTGAAAAAAATTTGGAATTAAAACAATTTATAACAAACTTTTCTCGATTGAAGTAGTGCATTCCGTGCCATTTGAGGTTATCACTGTTTTCTGCTTAAACGAAAATGAGTTTAAGGTTTTTACAAAAACTGTATGAAACTACATCACCTGGAAAATATTTTCCAACGGAAACGGGCTGTTATTGCAAGATATTTTTCATGTAAATAAATAAATCTTAGTTGTTTCGGGGTTTCTGGAAGTTACGTGGGCAGATAGTCAGATATGCTAGTTCACTTAGCGGTGTGGGATTTAAAAGTTCGAATCTGTATTTGCTGAAAATTTTATTTATCTTGTTAATTTTGATAAAGAATATGACATATAATTTATACTCTATTATTTATTTTTGCATTTAAGGATTATCTAACTATCTTACATACTGTAATATGTTTGCACATTATGAAATGTAGAACGAAAGACGGTGTGTTGACATTTGACCATAGAGATATAAATAGAGCACACGGTGCCTATTGAATCGTGTATTTGACAGTGGTCCCAAAAGAGTCTGGGAGAGTGAGGAAGAACGCTGCGGGAAATCCCCTTTTGACGAACTCTGATTGGATGAGAGGGGGCCTTTTTTGCAGCGTTCTCTCTCACTCCTTGGACCAGGCAGCCTAGCTCGTAGCGTAGTATATTCTAATATGTGTATGCATGGACATGGGGGTAGAAGACCGTATTATCGAGCCCTGGCCCTATCGTCGAGGTTGTGAGTAAATATCATATAAATGAAGATAGCATACCAAATAAGTACGTTTTCTTAAAATGTATTAGTATAACAACGTATTCTGTAAACAAAAGTATATACCTGTATATTGTACTCTCTTCATCATTTATATCATATTTACTCAGAACCTCGATAATAGGGACAGGGCTCGATGATACGGTCTTCCACCCTACAGACGACAACACAAATTTTCAGTCAGTAACTGTTGTACTGACACTGCTGTCTTCGTTGCAGTGTTGAATCTCGTGCCCATGGGTGTAAAAAGACAGTTCAAAACCATGACTTATTTTTTATAGAAATAAAAATATATGATCATCAATATCACGTTTGCAAGTTCATTTTTTGTTGAAAATAGCATAATGATTTTTAAACGTGTTTTTTGTTGGAAAATAAAACTTGATTTTGTATTCCTATCTAACTACAGCGATAGGCGTAGGTGAAATTATTTTGAAGTATTTTAATATGTTAAATGTTAATTTAAACCAAAGTTTTACATACATATCACATACCTCGGGTTTTTAAACGTCTGGTGCGCCCTTGGTAACAAAAATAGTATCCGTGATTAACGTGCATCCAGCCATGGCGATCGCAACAGTCTCTCGGGTCTAGTGTTCGTCATAGAGAGATGGGCATTATTGACAACTGCATGTATTCTAAGAAGAATTTACAACTACCCTAATTTCACATAAGGCTATACATTATGTTTATCATGCATATAAAAATAAATTTTTAAAAAAACATTATTTAAATTTTTTTTTTTTAATTGGAAAAAATATATTACATCTGTATGTTGTATTCTTAATTAAAAATTTTTTAAATGATGAAAAACAAAAAAAATAACTGCTATTGTAATGATAAATTTTTTTTTCTCCGTTATATAACGTTTTTCTTCAAAACTCATAGTAAATAAGGTGAAATGATTTTTATTATTAGTTACTAAAGAACATATAATATTATTTGACATAAATCAAGTAATAACTTTTCTAAAGCTATTTGATTTGTATGATATTATACTCAAAATTATTAAATTTTTAAAGAAGAAACTACTGTTATGTTGCTTTATCATTTATGATTATTTTTTGCATGATTTTTACTTTCGAAAAATATTTCTGGTGACATTATTCCGTATAAATATAAAAACCAATTCAGAAAATATTTCGAATTAGATACAGAAAATCTAGCTCTTTTATACATAAATAGAATTATCAATCTAGTATGCAAGTCTTGCAAATCCTTCAATTTACCTGCACCCAAAGAAATTTTTTTTTTGCAAAAAGCAGGTAACTCTGATGCAATTGCTTTTTGTAAAAAAATGTTCTAATAATTTTAAATTCAGTTAAATGATGATCATAAATATATTTTTATAATTATACTTATAAAAGATCTAAAATTTTCTTTTTTAGATTTTCCTGGCTTTTCAGGTAAAACCTTCTTATACAAATTAATTTTTTATTACTCGATAGTATATATTTGAATATTTTATTAATTTTTAAAAATATCATTATATTATGGTTTTACAAAAATAATGATTTGTAATGACTTTCATTTAATGTTTTTGATTTATCATAATATAAAATTTGATTCATTACACAAATGTGTATAATTTCGTATACTTTGTAATATGTTTAAGAATTTTTTAGAATTATATAAGTAATTATAACAAAAAAAAAGTTTAGCTCACCTGTCTATATGACTCATGGAAGTTTTGGAATATATAGATGAAAATGATATGAGATATGTGTTTTACTATATGTAAACAACTGTGTAATGAAATGTTAACTGAATTAGAGATGTAGAAGAAAGGGTACACAAATACTCTACTTAATCAAGATAATTAAGAAATGTAGAAAATAATATTAGGATAATTTTACAGAGAAACGAACGAAATTGTCAGTAAGGACTTAGGGGGTGGCTGATTAGGGTTGGACTAGGTTGAGTTAGGGCTGTGGTGTGCTAATAAAGGAACACAAGTATAAAATTGTGTTATAGCTGACAGAGGATTATGAAAGAGTAGGCGCTATAAATGAGATATTCTACATTATATCTTTATTTTTTTTCGTATAATTTTTTTCTGTTGCGGGGGGGGGGAGTCAAAATTACTTTAGTAAAATCCTTTCTTTTTTTACTTTTCTTTAATCGCATGTAAATATTAATTTGTTTTTTATTATTATTTTGAAACATAATCGTACCATTGCATCTTAAGTTATTAATAAACTTACGGCCGGGAATCAGTGTTTTTCAATAGTACGGTCGCAAATGACAAAAAACCACTAAAATCCCATTTTTCGTTCGGTTTGAATAACTATTTCTAGAATACAATTACGATGCTTGAAATTTATCAAAATCTAGTTTACGTCTGTATAAGTAGAAGTCATAAACTTTACGCGATCGGCTGGATAGTTCACGAACAACGAAATTTGCAACTAAAGAAACTTTAAAATTTCAATTTGTACTCAAAATTCCTAAAGGATCGTACATTACCGTATTTGATTGTACGTACTAACATAATCATATGTTTCATTATTAAATTATAAAATTTATAATTTTATTGTATTAAACTAACATTTTGCAATGAAAACGATTTTGATCTTAATTGTATATTATTTATCTTTTAGTTTTACTATAATTAGACAATTATCTCAACTTAATTGCATTGCTCAAATTTTTTTGTAAATATTAATACAAAAAAAGTTACTGTCCGACCAATTGTGGCGGAGATAACTTTTTCTTAAAAAAAAATTATTTATAATTTTTTTCATCAACTGTAAAATCTAAAAGAGAAGTATATTATGTTTTAAGCACAATTTTTTTGGAGGAGTTATTTCACAACCGTTTATGGCTCTTTGTATTGTTTCTACGACGAATTATACACACTTCTCTCCCGTACTGTTTTAAAAGTTCATTACAATTTCTAGAAATTTTTTTATTTTTAACAATTCTTTTTCTTATAAACAGATCAACCGACTCATATAAATTGTGGAAAGAATATCATGCACTTGCAAACCATGATTATGTTGTGATCCAGCAAACTATAACTAAAATGTAATTGGCTAAGGATTCCCAATCACGAACAATGTTATTTTCATACAAAATATCTTAGCAGTATTTTCCGTTTATCATAGATACATATATATTTAATATGTAGGTGTAGCAAGTATAGAAGAAAGTGAAATTAATGTGTGAAAAAATGTTTCAAAATACTTTTCAACCAATGTATTAGGTTATACTTCTTCGGTAAACGATATATGTAGATGCGGCTGATTTAGCACATAGATAAGTCAATGTGGCTGATTCGGCAGTAATGTGTTCGGCCATGATCCCAGCAGTTATTTATAAAAAAAAAGAAAGTTATTTGTATTTTTTAAAAAGATATTTTAAGGATCTTCAGCAGGAGTAGTTTAGACGTCATCGGTAGTGTATTTAATAAGTCAAAACCCGCTGATTGCATCGGTGTCCTTATTTACCTCCCTTAATTTGAAAAATTAGGAGATATGTGCCATTATCGTTTCAAAATGATAAAAAAACTATTATTGAGCAACCTGAAAATATCTTTTATTTGTAACCGTAATCAATGAGTTACGCATTAAAACACTTACTCTGCCGTCCCAGGGAAAAAAGCCGTAAGTGCAGTCAGTGTCGAATTGAGAAAATCGAAAAAAACTATTTATATTGAAAAAACGATGAAAATGGAGTTTTTTAACAGCGAAAAAACGTTTCCTAGGGTATTTAAGGTATGATCTAACCATTGCACGGAAAAAAAGTGATTATAGTTGGAATTAGGAAAATGGGAGATTTAGTGTAGTTTCAAAAAATATTTGTATATCTTACAAATGAAGTAATAATCTTGCTTGAAATTATGATGATAATCTAGTATTACTTCTTAATCTTAAATAGAGTAGTATTAAATGTAAATAAATGTCAAGTAAGTCGAAAATTAAACTATCAACCAATGAAATATTTTTGAAAGAATACGCAATGTTAATAAAATAACTAACCAATAGAAAATCGTATTTATGAAAAAAATTATGAATAAAGATTGTAACATACGATAGCATATAGCTATACGTCCGTCCGCCCTTCCCTAGCCGACGGCCCTCTCGGACGGGGCAGTACATGGTTGGCAACGGGAGAGGGAGTCAGGAGAAGGAAGATAGACTAGACCCGACGCTCGAGAGAAGCGGACGTATCCGCTGCGGTTTGCGACTCACACTTGGTTCTTCCCTTGGTCTCTAATTAAATAAAGAACCATTAATCTCACTCGCTGTGCACTTATTTCCCGATCACCATACCGAACGTAATCCCACGTAACAGTAATTTTGATGTCAGAAGTGGGATCGGTCGAGGAATTTTTTTAAATTTTTTTCTTTGGAAGCGCACATAGCGCAGCGTCGCGAAACAAAAAGTGAGTGCGAGTGAAATAAAAAAAAAATAAATAAAAAAAAAGAAGAAGTGCCACTTAAAATTGGAAGGCTGAAAAAGTGATTAAGTGTGAAAAGACGGTAATACTGAAGAAAAAAAGAAAAGTTAAAACAGACCAGGGACCACGTGGAAACGAGTCAGCGAGGTAACATTAGGACAACTAGGGTTGCAGCTTTATCATCAGCTACCGAGAGCGGAGGAGTAGGAAAGAACATCCCGGAACACCCGTGCAACGAAGCCAGAGACAAGGATCGAGGGAAAGAATGCAGATCAGCGCACTCATATTCATAATCTGGACGGAAGAAACCTGGTAAGTGGAAATATATTGTTACATTTTCCCCCCATGAACCCCGGGAATACATGACGAAGAGGCACTTATAGAATAAACCGAAAAACAAACCCTTATACTAATCCTGCATGAAAAACGCATAAATACATACGTATATATTATATATCAGTAGGCTTGCAGGATAAGATAATCAGTCCACCAATAGTATTATTACTATAAATATAACAAATAAAGACTAACGCAGCGTCCCTAATTGACAACAAACGCGGAAAAACCCCATTTCGAAGTTATTTGATATAGAGCCCACGCATCGAAAAAAAAATTAAAAATTAAGTAAAGCAGGAAAACTCCGCTGCTCACAGCCCCGAATAATGTTTAAGAAAAAAGAGAAAGTTTGAGAAAACGTGGGCAAAACGGTAAGGTGATACGCAGCCACCACGAGAAAAACAAGAAAAACAAGATCATAAAAATAAGAACGGAGCGCAAAATCCGACCTATAAATCTAGGCACTACACTAAAAGGGAACCCTGGGGAATAAAAGAGGTCAGTCGGCAAAAGGAAACTCTTATTCTACAAGAACAGGAAATTACGACCGTAGGACAAAGCACTGACTCGCACGGACAGAGCTCAGAAAAATTCTTGGCCGATGACGAAATTTCAACGTATCAAATAGGCGAAGCGGAAAACAGGGAACAAACACACTTGGGAATAGCAGACGAAGTTAACGCGGAAAACATATTAGGGCAGAACAACAGGACGACAACGGACCAAAGACATAAGAAGGCAGGAATATTCATGAACAGGGTACAGGGACTTCTCCCATGGAAATCAA
>JAPYYV010011000.1:1769-15233 GCA_030522625.1 Copidosoma aretas | reverse complement strand
AGGTGGGGTAAAAAACGAGCTTCCAACTTATTTCGATTAATTTAGATTACGCAGCTAGTTTTACAACATGTTTGTCTTTCGCGGCGCCGAGGGAGGACGGGAGGGGCGCGGCTGAAAAATGACGACAACAACGGTGCGCTGCGCGTGATCCGTCCCAACGATGTGGATATAGATATTTATCATGGAGTCGCCTATATGTAAGCCACTACGCGATGTATGTAAGATACAGGCGATAGGTCACGATTTTTTAACCGATCTACATCGGGCGAGCTCGCATTTGCGTGCACACTCGGAGCAAGCTTGGACAGGAGCAGCAGCAGCACTGCCGATCGGCAGCCGCGATAGCGTAGGATCGGATCCGCGCCGATGGGGGCGCAGAGAGACAGCGGGCAAGATGAGCCCCGATACGTACGTCTCGCCCGAAGCAGAGATGAGAAGGGGCCAGCTGACGCAGAGTCTGTGCTAATGCCCCGAGCGCCGGGGTTCATTAGGTTATTGAATCCTTGGACAATGAAGCTGGCCTACTGCTGCTGCTGTCTCCCGATTCCGTCGTGTATACTCGCATGTTCTGTGCAATATGCAGTATACTCAGGTGCATATAGACTCGGGCTGCTTCGAGCAAGTCTGTACTCCTGATGCTATAGGGTATATTGTAACTTACTATTGGCGTAGCGACTTGATGGCTGAATGAATTGCATATAATTGTGTATAGGGCTGTATCTCTTAGCCAAGTTCTTATACTGCCAGCCTTCGTTTTCTACACGGAGATAAATTTTGGGCTGAAGGAACGCAAGAGTTCGTGTTCGTAGAGCTCGATACTGCGGCCGTATAGAGTAACTTTTTTTTTTTTTTTTTTTTTTTTTTTTATGAATCTGGACAAACCATTTTCGTCTTGAAAGCATCTCATGGTTTTTTTAAGACAGGAATTGGTCTGTCCAGATTCATAAATTAGAAGCAAGCAAAGTTACACCATACCAGCCCACTGGCCAAGCTTGAAGAGCCCATCAAGCCTTTGGATTCTCTCGTCGCAATCTCGAGGCTTACAGCCCAAGGATATAAAGGATATAATGTACGCAGCTATACATCACGGAGCGAGAAAGTCAGAGTCATGACTCTGCAGAGGGAAGAGGAAGCGCACGTGCTCGAAAGGTATACTTTCACGAGACGCGGAAAGTAGCTTCTAGAGTCGCAACTACAGCGCACAATTAAATTATTTGACAATTTAATAAAAAATAATACGCACATAAGCCTAAAAGTGCCCTATTTGTGTATGGATCTGTAAGAGTCCAATGAATATGCGAGCTTTTACACTCAAAAATTTCTCTCCGTGTAAAGTACAGCTCACTATGGAGAGAATCGACACAAAAATCAAGCATCTCAATATTACTAGGTTGGGGTCAGAATTGGCTTCACCGAGCTAACGTTATTATTGTCGAAAGTGTGTGGGGTTGATAATGTATGGTACATAATTATAATAGACGCACGTACGGGTGCGGCGGGTCCCCCGGCAGATGAGGAAGCGGGGGACAGATGGATGGATGGATGGATGGACGGACGGACTGTGCAATCAATCAGCGTGATGGCACGCGTTTATGCGAGGATGATGTCTCTCGGCAGGTAATGGGCTTGGTTGGGATAAGATCAATGCACTGTCCGCGCACACTACGGGGAGTAGGTGATCAGGACGTCTGTTAACAAATACACGCTGCAGCTCCCAGAAAATTATCCATCGTGCAGATTCTAGACCCCTTTTTCCCCAACTAATAGTCCGCAATAATCTCGGCAGTTCATCGGTTACGGGATGGATGGAGAGAAGGGATGATGGTGGTTTCCCATGGGCCTCGATTTCGCCCGTATGCGGATTATGTTTTTACGAGGTTCCGGGGCAGACGACTCGCTCGCTCGTTTTATCGTGTACCACATATGCGGGCACGTGCAGGCTTTCATGTGTAATTTTAGTGATCTGCTGCCATATGTATACTGTTACCGGGCTCAGGTCTGTGTACTTACTCAAGTACAGAGACGAGATGACATTCGAGACTCGAATTCCTCGGCCGAAGAGTCGGCTTCCTGCGTGCTCTATTTCTTCATTCAAAGACAATTTCATTGGCTCTAGAGTGTTGTGTAATAGGCGCAATATCGTTAATGATCATTCGATTGAATTGGTGATGCAATTATTTACTTGGTTGTACGATCTCCTTTCAAAGATCGAGGTGATTTTAAGAACAAAAAACAAAAAAAGAAGCGAGCGGGAGCTAGTGGGAAAACCAGAGCGGACAATTTACCCCTCTGCCTTACTTTGGGGCCTGTCTTGTTAAAAAGAGCCGCCGGCGGGCTTAAAACTTTCATTTAACTCTTTCGCGGGCTGCCCGGGGGTCGCCGAGATAGATATACATAGGCTGGAACAGGAAAGGGCGGGGGGGGGGGGGGGCCCCCCCCCCCCCCGCACTACACACACGCGCGTACATGGACAACGGCGACGACGACGTCGACGGCGAGGAGCGAATTAAAAGCGAAAGAGAACAGTGCGCGAGCCGGGCGCCCGCGCCAGGTTATCCTTTGGGTCTTTTCAAAAATTAATTTGGAACGGGTCCAGTATTGTAGTGGTAGCCGCTCCGGACTTTCCCATCCTCCCTTGTACAGGCAGGAGGAGGAGGAGAGCAAGGAAGCCCCGGAAGATCACAGGAAAAACGCGCGGCCTCCCTCTCGCGGTGAAAATTGTGCGACGGCTCGAATTAGGAATTTCACTGGCTAGCTCGGATGTATAATTTTAAGCCCGAAACCCTACGAATCATTACAGCGCCGTCGCCGTCGCTCCTGTCCCGTACCGATGCGTGTATTAAATTACACCCCGCGTACATATGTACGTATATCTACCGCGTCGCACGGGCATATTACCAGGAGGAGGCTCAAAGCGCGGCATATTACACGAAACGCGTGCCCGCCAAGTCGGCGGATTATCCGGTGAGATTTTCCCCTGCCGCCCTTTCGCTCTCTATTCCATATTATATACACTTGCCCACGGCTGCTCGCAATCAAAGATCCCTGATTACGCAAAAAAGAAGGAGGCTGTGTGGTACTCGGTGGCGACGCAATTAGCCGGTGGGGATTGTTCGGCGCACGAGAGTCGCTGATGGGCTCTTGTGACGGTTGTCGGTTGCGTGTATATACGTGTAATGTATATTATTACTGCGTGCAATGGGACAAATCGAGCTGTTTCACCGATCAAATGCGAAGGGGGAAGCGAGTGGACCTTTTGAAATGACAGGGGAGAAATTATGTATCAACACTATGAAACTTCATGTAAATCACGACTTTCTCTCAGTAAAAATTACTAGTTATGATGTACAAACTTATAAAAAAATACACGGGCACACAAAAGATATAGGATATTTTAAAGTAGCACGATAGTATACAAGATAGAAATAGTGATACAATACTTTGAAGGACAGACATGACTTATAGAATACACGCATGAAAGTCAGTTATTATTGATTATAATTATAGAGCTGCAAAAAAATAGAAAAGCTACCGCTAACCGCACTGAGGCACAGCTTGTGTTATGCTCAAAAGTTTAACGTGCACGTCAAACACACACACACACACACACACAAATGCAAGTTAATACAAGTTGATTGAGTCGACGAGGTTGTTTAGGTAATGAAAGATCTCTCATGTTGTTTTGATGTTCTTACAGACTAGCCCCCAAAAAACCCAATCTTTGTTGATTTCTCGCGTACCAATCAAATCCATACCATTCTCTCTCCCGTCGTCAGTGTGTATTGTATTATAATTTATCAACCATTGCGATTCACATGTGCCACTATTTCCATCGATTCCAATCAATTTCTTTCAATGTATTCTAATACTCTGACTTGAGCTGGTTTGCCACTGTTAACAGTAGAATATAAAAGTGTCACGAGTCTCTGATCGCGTTTTGATTATACTGCATGAATACACATTATCGCAACCTTTCCGTATAATTTGAAACGCGAATTCGCGGTAGAGCCGCCGAACGTGAAACCGCGAGGCCGAGATTACAATGTGATGACGCTGTACCTCTGTTCTCATCGCGCCACAATCTAGCCGGAACGGGATGTAGACATATATATGCGTATACTTATGAGATAATACGTTTGACGAAAGCACGCCACCACCATCATCACGGCGCAGTGTCGATTCCGGTGCTCAAGTGTCGGTCGGTTTGAGCTACAAACAAAGCGCGCTGTAATAATATATGTGTGTGTGCGTGTGCGCGCGAATCGTACAAGTAGAGAGATATAGAGAGAAAAGCGTGCTGGCGTTCACACGTCAGGGAGCTTGGCGAGTGCAGTCGCTGCACCTTTGCACAATAATTATGGAGGAGGAGCACCAGAGAGCTTGCGAGCGCCGCATCGCAGATATGTGGGTACGATCGTCGCCGATTACCAATTTATTTCCATCCAGGCAGGCGGGCCGCGCGCTGCTGATGTCGCATGCAGTCTCCGTCGTCTCTTTCTGCTCCATAGTATTTTACACCGTACGCGAACCTTATATGTTACCGCACGTGCAGCGAGCGAGCGAGCGAGAAGAGCCAAGTTTCGGATTACCGGACTGCACGGCCCGCAGCTATAGCTACAGTTGTACATAAATATAAGTACTGAAATTATTATACGCGCATGCATCATGACGTGCTTGCAGCCACAACAAGCGCAGTTATATACACACGGCGCTCCGTCCTCGGCGCTAATGAGGTTCTTCAATCGGCAGTTATTGTTTCGTCGACGAGCCCTAATTTGGCCGACTGGAGTCTGCGTAGCATCCCGAGCTGTTGCTGCTGCAGAGTATACTAATTAAAACACCCAATTGTGGCCATTAACGCAAAACGCGCGATGCCGCGATATACGAGGCGTTGTTGCTGCTGCTGCTGCTGCTGCTGCTGCTGCCGCGGTACTCTACTGTACTTATACAATATACACTGCGGGTACTTGCAACTACCTACCAATCCACCACCCCTGCACCGATACCATTTATACGTGCGCGTATCCTCGTAGGGAGAAAGAGCTCTATTCTCTCGCATCGCCGCCGCCGCCACGCCGATCTATGTTGTACGTGAGTATACGCGCATGGTACGATACGCTCGATGCAAGCCGAGGCTCACTCGGTTATAAATACACGAGAGACTTGACTCCATCTTCTGCTTCCATCTCTATATTATACTGTAAGTAGGTAGGTAGGTTGGTACATAATGCGCGTGAAGTGTGTAACTATATCGCCTTGTTTAGTCTGCTAATCTGCTCGAAAATAGCGCGGTATCGAAATTAATGAGAACGATTCGGGGAATTTGATCCGCTGTATTTTTAGCCGACTGATAATTATCATGCGCGCTTCAAACTGCTCCGTAATGATTTTCGCTTCTATTCGCCAAACACCGACGCAGCGCTGCAGTACTTAATCTCGTGCGGCTCTCTCGACTCGCGATCGAGCTCGAAACCGTGAGAGGCACCGAGGCCTGAAAGCACACATCACACACTTTCACAATACATCTTCAGCTGCAGCTGCATGAGCGACAGAGCGAAGCGAGAGGAGGAGCAGAACATCATGTATAGGCGCACACGCAAGTCGGTCGCACAATGACGCCATAATGACTAATGATCATATCATTTAATTAACGTCACACCTGCTTCATTAGCTCGGGCCTCTGGCTGCTGCTGCTGCTGCTACGGCTGCTGCACGGGTGCTCTCGTGAATCGTAGAGAGTTGGCGGATTGTTCGACCGGGATCTCGTGCAGTGTTGTTTGAGCCGCGTTAAATATATATATATATGATCGCGACACGCTCGCCGCTACGCTGACCCTCGGCTTGCAGCGGCGTTATATACTGCAGGGTTCCATTGTGCAGCCTCCGACACGAGACTCGTCGTATAATACACGCCCGACGACACGCCGCAATTACGCTCGCTCGGCGCGAGACAGACGAGGAGGACGTGGGTGTTATATACTTATCGCCTCTCTGTATCTCAGGACCCCCACCTCCCCCCCTTTCCCGTCCCACTATCGCCCCACCTTTACGCCGGTCATTATCTTCGTTATCGCCTGGTCGAATATTGGTGCTCGAGGCTCGACTTTTTTTTTTTCTTTCTGTCCCTACGGATCACGATTACGTAAGCAGCTGCTGCTGGCTCTCCGAGTCGCATCCGTTGCGCGTATATACTTCTTAAAGTCTTGAAAATCGTTATTGATTTCTAATGAATGCCATCCCTTATCGCTCGTATACCCCGGAGTGTAATACTTATGAAACCTCAATCTGCGGCGATTTAAAAAATTCAACAGCGCGCGATGGATAAAAAAAATATGGTGCACATGGTACACGCGCGCACAAAAATCCATACACGCGTTGATTGCGTTTCATCGTAACTCATGCAACGGGCAACGCCCGTAATTGCACCGAGTTCGTTAAATATACAGGGAGAAAAGTGCGCCTTCGCCGATGGTTTTATTTCAAATGTAATGTTATTTTAATTGCAAAATCAATATCTTGAGCCGTAGATAGCGTATCGCGCTCTTCATAATTAAGCAGCAGCGCGTTTGATTTCGAGCTAGCGATCGAGAGGAGGAAGGGGGGGGGGGGGGGGGGGGGGGGGAAGGAAGAAAAAAAGTTCATCAATTAAAGTTTGAGCTCTCGGGCTTGTAAATAGTATCCTTGACCCGAAGTGTAGGTACGTCTACTGTATAAGTATGTATAATGGGTTCGTTGTGTGGTGCGAGCGAGTCGCCCGTCGAGGCCGATCGCGGCTCGGTCCCAAAAGATCCGTGCCGATCTTAGTTTTGTGTTTTTTTTTTTTTTTTTTTTTTCCAACCACACTATGCACCTCTATTACGGGAACGTTACAGGTACGGGCGTTTTAAAAAACGTTCGCGAGCACTCCAAGTTCCAAACAAGCCACGATGTACGGGTACGTAATAATATGTATACGTAGAATAGTACGAAACGAAATTACCGATCGGTCGGACGATTACTCGACGACACGAAATTTATTAATCATCATTAGACCCGATATGATATATACCTTGTATACGGCAGGCGAAATAAATCTTCATTATTCATGATCCATCATTGAATTCGTACATTAGCCTTACACCGGCGCGGATCGAAAGCACGCGAGTGAGTTTGAAATGAAATTCCCCGAGCCGAGCTGGTGTTGTGCGCTGATGGCTGTGAAGAAAGCACGACAAAGAAACCTGTTAAGAGGGTACCGGCAGGTTGTATACGCGCACATCATCGGCCCATCGACACGACGACGGCGACGACGACGACGACGGATATACGAGGATGGATATTATGTATATGGGCATGAGGTAGAGGTAATGCAAAGGGGAGGAGGAGGATGAGCGAAACAACAACAACAACAACAACAACAACAACAACAGCAGCAGCAGAAGCAGCACCTCGAAGCTTAAGCTCGCGCGCGCGCACGCCCGGCGTCATTAATCTGCGGGCAATCGAGGCTTATGGGGGCGCGAGTCTGCATGTCAAATCGTTAGGCGGCGGCGATCATCATCGTTATGCGATCGGCGCCGATATTGCGCCCGGGAGTTTGGCGCAACGGGGGCGCGTCATCCGTATATACCATAGCGCGCCTAATATCGTTAGAAGCCCCGCGAGCAGAGCCCGTTATCATCCCCCCCCCCGATACCTATCCCGAGCCTATTTACTTATGATTATCCCGCAATTATTGGATTTATCGACTGGCGATTGAAACCGCCTGATTTATTTCGGCATTAATCACGTTAATGATGTGCCTGCCAAGCCAGCCCCGCTCGGGAGGCCTCTCTCTCTCTCTCTCTGCGGCTCGCCCACACACGCGCAGCTCACAATGCACGTACGTGTATATATTTACAATGGGAACACACTCGCGAGGCGCTGGCTGGGCAGCTTTCATGTTCCCTCCTCCTTTAGCGCCTGCCTCCGCCCTGGCCCGTTTTCATCGCGATGATCGGCAGGAAATGAGCATCTCGATCGAGATCGATCGTCCTACAGTTACCAATACAGTTGTACGATGCTGTTGGCAAAACACTTCACAGGTCACGGGAATCTGGTTAACTTCGGGTAATGAACGTACGGCTCCAATCAGCGATTCTCTCCGTCTGTGCTCTATATATATATAGACACCCATACGAGCAAATAGCTGTGCGGAGGTACGGGTCTCGCGGAAAAAAAACTGACTCCTTTTGTACGGCTCACCCGCGCTCCTCCCTCGACTGTAAATTGCCACTTTCATTATGCGATACTCCTCCTCATCACCGAAGGCAATTTACTTCTCCTCTTTCTCCGTCAACTCGTTCGGTGCTGATCTTTCTCGCTTGCTGCCGCGTATTAACTCGCTATAAGCACCCGAATCGGTAAATATTTGTCCTAGCTGAACCATTTTTTTTGGTTTTGCATTTTTAGAGTCGAAAGGCGCTTTTCGATATTTTTTTTTAGTCTGTATCATAGGTACATACTATTATAGGATACACAAATGCTGCGTGTACGCATAACGTACGATTACCGGTTGATCAAGATTAGGGTAAAATATATTAATTATTCTAACCAAAAAATGAATGTGAAAGAAATACTATAGCGTTTGCATGAAATTAATTACAGGCAAGCAGAATTATACATTACCCACATGGAAACGATGATAATAAGATACACTTATAGTACACTGGCACACACGATTGGCATCACTTACCTGCAACAGAAAGAGAAAAAAAAAATCATTTCAAATAACTGCAGATAAGTTTTGTACAATGTGAATAATATACATATAGATACATCAATATCACTGTTCAAAATCTGTTTAATTTACAGAAAAATTATGTTTAAAATTGAACAGACTACACACGTTTTGTGTGTAAATTATGCTTTCATATTTCGTGTCAAGAGTGCGCAAATCTTGTATTATTGAACTATTGTACTCATATCTTGTACACAAACTTTGTGTACAAACGAACACAGGTTTTGTGTAATTTTTACAAATAATAAGCGTTAAGTAGCAAACCACACAAAATTTTTAACTGTGTATTTATGTGTATATTGTATGATGAAATAACTGAATATGAAGATATTATCATACAACCTATTTTTATATTATATCATATACGTATTATACGTTATTAAAAACTACTCTATTTAAGTTTCAAGTGTGATTAGTCTACTTACGAAATGTAATCTCCTTATTTCTTACTATGTTGCTGATCCCTTACTGCTCCGTACAATACGTGTTCACTCGACGAATGACTAAGTTACACTGTTGTTTAATCATCAGGTGAGCTGCGCAGCTCATTGCGCAGTATAAAGTGCGCACCTTAGCTAGGTCACTGGCCACTGACTCACTCAGCTGACTAAACTAACAGTATGATCTAGTCATTCGTCGAGTGAACACGTATTCTACTGAGCAGTGAGCGATCTACAACAGAGTAAGGAATAAGAAGATTATGGTTCGTGAGTAGACTTATTTTACACTTAAAAATTAGATATCGTAGTTTTTTATAACATGTACGTATGTAATGTTATGGTATAATACAATAAGTAATACAAGTAATAATGTATACATAGTAAAGTCAGTAAATTGACTGCATAATATACATATAATACATGCATGAGTCAAAAATGGGATATTTTGGTGTGTGAAATAGGATGTTCAAAATTTAGTGTTTAGAATATTTTATTAATGTTTCTGTGTTATGTGAGGTCCAAACTAGCTGTAAACTTTTGGATCCGGCCTAATTGTCATTTTTAGAAAACACTTGTTAATTTACATAGAATTTTTAAAATACTTCAAAAAAGCATTGCGTTAATGACAGGTTATCAAACCGTTTCATTAAACAAGCGAGCTCCTTTTGCATTGGCATAAACTCTGGCACAATCTCATTGAGTATACCCATAGTTGTACACCCGAGAGTACACCTATACAGAAATGCCCGTTCCCGTACATACCCTTTTCTTTCTCTCCGCCACGTGATGTTGGGGAGAAGAGAAACGGAGAATACAAAAGTTCCCTGCCCTGCTGCTAATTCTGTTGTGACTATGCATGCAGTGCTTAGTACGCGTTACTGATTTTCTCACGAGATAATTTATTCGCCCATAGCCACGGTAAAAGCGCGATCACTCGGCCGCGACGCGTCGACGGGGAAAGTGATGACAGCCTCCACTTTGCAATCACTCACGTACGTAACTACTACACGCGTTATAGCCTCACGCCTCTCTATTTCTTCAGTCAGTCAGTCAGTCATTCTCTTTACTCGCGCTCGATTCATGCGTCGCCGATTCAATGCTGGAGCTGCGAGATAAAGGGAGAAAAACAGCCTTAGACTCAATTATAATTTTAATTGTTAGGTAAGAGTGTGAATAGATCTATTATGTGTGTATACAAGGTTCAGGGGACCTTCTATGGCCTGTGGCAGCTCGCCTATATAGCGTATCAATTATAAATAACCGCGTCCACGAATCAACGGCAATTTTTTTTCATCCCCGATGCAGCATTGAAATGGCACGTGTTCTCGGTATCAAAACTTTCCATCCGTATTTTATATTAAATTACAAGGAGACTCGTAGTATTTTTATGAACGAATGGAAAATGTCGAGTCACGATTACGAGAATAGGGCTCGATCATCTAAGTAAATCAAACAATTATGGTATGTATACGACATTATAAGTCAATGGATCTTGGTAATATGCATTCATGGTGTATCTATCATAAAAACTGAAAGCTCTATACGGATGACCCGTGCAAAATAAATAACGATTCGGAATCAATTTAAAAAAAAATGAATCGAGAGTCAAATTTTTAATTTTAATTATCCATCAATCAATTTTGTACAGCTAATACAGTCTACAGTTCACAACTCCAACCGCCAATCACCGGTGCACCGATTTTTCGCAGACTCGAAACGCATGATCTGGGATATAAGTATTTGGGAATCGAGATAAGCGTATTTATATGATACGCGTACGCGCACCGCCAGCGGGAATGGAAGGAAGGAAGGAAGGAAGGAAGGAAGCCGCAGCAGCGGGCGTGTACATTATTCTCGCACGCGGCGAGAGAACAGAAAGGGAGTCTGTGCACGGACGGACGAACGGGCTGGGCAAGAGTTGGGGAGAGGAAGGAAGGTATACGCGTACTATATAGTATACTGATGCGGCGAGGAGACGAGTGCATCTGAGCGGCCGCGGACGGACGCGGGAAAGAGCGAGAGGGGGACTGTTGTAGGTATATACACGTGTGCGTGCACGCGCGGGATGATGTTACATCATCAATCAGCTGGCAAACATCGACTCAACACCCGCGCGCTACTCTCGGGGCCGCCCGCCGCCTGTCCGTCTGCTTTGCTCTCTTGTACAGAGCTCTATGCTGCTGCTATACCACTACCACCACCACCACCACCACCACCATCACGTGTACGTGACTACGTGCCCGAGTGTTGGTAGGTGTGCGTCGATAGTATGGCCCCTGCAGCAACGACCACGACCGCGTATATGTACATACACCATGCCACGCACACCGTGTCCAGTCCATAATTAATTATCCGTCTCCTAATAAGAAATGCCCGGAAAGGCCCCCCGCTCGACACTCGCCCCCTCGCGCTGATGAATTCGCGTGAATTATCATTTTTTTCTTTCGGATGCAAAGCCCCAGCAGCAGTGCGGCTCGATTAATGAACGTTAATTATATATACGCGCGGTGAGACGCACGAAAGCAGAGAGAAAGAGAGGGAGAGAGTCTCCCGTATATAATGACGATCGCGGCCCGGGCGATGATCGGTCCTGCGCGATAGGGATGAGTTTCACGATGATGAAACGCACGACTGGTGGGCTCGGGCAGATCCTCGGGTCGCGGACGTGGATTGATAGTGGGAATAGATTCGTGCGCCGGATAACGCGGCTCTCGTCTTGCTTATTTAGTTCGAAAGGGTGGACCCGTGTAGTAGCCTATAAACCAGCCGAGTGCACCAATAGTGATGGTTTGAAAAAAGTATAACGATCATTCCGAGAGTTTACAAAGTACTAGTTGGCACGAAGTGCGCAAGTCTCTGGAGATAGATCTTGGAAATATTAACGCGAGTGCGAGTTCCAGTTTTTGGCATCAGTCGGACACGTACATTCGCATGTACATTACATGTGACCGGCCTAGCTGATATTATAAGGTATAGGTCCGCCTCGTCATTGCATTGGCAGTGTAAAAGTATACGCGGGGTGGCCGCGATAATCTACCCTTGGCCCTCGCTCCGGTAATGCGCATCCCTCGAGCCGCAATAATGATGATTTATTTCGGAGGTAAAAATTGCGCCGCGAGAGCCGAGGCATGAGTTATGTCCCGATGCCGCCGCCGCTGCCAGCCGCTCTGGTTTTGTCCGGCGGGAAAAAAATAAAACTCGCGCCCCCCACCCCTTTTTTTTCATTCCACCACCACCACCGCCCCTTTTTTCCAGTCGCGGGGGTGTTGGTGGCAGCCCTTCGGATATAATGGCTCGCCCCCATTTGTTTGCGCGGTAGGAGCGCGATCCGGCGACCAGACGCCTCGTGTCTTGCCGCGTCGCTGCGCGTGTTTTAAATTTCGAGGGGCAGGGGACATTCAAAGGCCGGCCCCGCATAACTCTCTCTCTCTCTCTCTCTTTCTCTCGCCGCTCTCGTCGAGCGCGACGGCTGCAATTGTGCGAGAGCTCGCGCCGAGAGGAAAAATATAAACGAGCCGAGAATCGAGCGGCTTTGTTTTGCTTATCGATTTCATTAGGCGCTCCTGGATATTGCGGACCGACCGGCTTTTTGCTCGCGCGCCCGCTGATTTAATTAGAATAGCCGCTCTCCGGCCTATACTCCCCCCGAGCAGCTACTTTATTATTTCGGTACATTGGATGTATTACATTATGTTATTATCTGCTACTATACGCGGTCCGCCGAATAAGCGAAAAAACGCGTAATGCGGGGCTCGAAAACCGGGGATTGCGTTTTTTAGCTGCGAGCGAGCGGTCGGGGAGGGGGGCGCGTATAAATTGTATTTCGAGTCGTTTGCGCGAAAAATCGCTGACGGAAGCTGGAGGGGGGTGGAGGCAGAACAACGGATAAACAGAAGAAAGGAAGGGCGAGCTGTTTTAATGCACGCGATAAAATCGATATTGCATCATATTTGTGTACGGATTTCGACGTCTCCTCCTGCTTGTCACGCAAACATTAGATCCAGGAGGGGGAGGAGCGGTGCGCAGGCAGGCGAGGGTGGAAAAAAAAAACGTACACCCTTCTCTCTAATGACATCGACGAGCGGACGTTTTGTGAAAGACAATGACGCGAAATCGTTATGAATCGAGAGCGCGGCAATTATAGCGGAAACGACAGCGCGCCTCGAGGCATGTGCAGCAGCTAGCCGGGCGACTGCAGGAAGACAAAGCATATCCCCAATAACGCATCGACGACGTCGCATCGCCCCCCCCCCCCCCCCCCCCCCC
>JAPYYV010010999.1:0-13152 GCA_030522625.1 Copidosoma aretas | reverse complement strand
TTGGTATCTTGCATAAAAAGTTTTACCGAGTCCGTCAAATTGATTGTCAAAAAATATTAGACGTAAGCAACAAAAGAGATGGAACGTACAACAGTTCTGGAGCGGAGGCTCATAAAATTCACAGGAATGTATAAATTTCACCCTTACGTATTTTGAGATGGACAAAAACTCTCGTTCTAAAAAATGATCAATTAAATCTTAATGAAGGATTTATCATGTTTAATTGGAAGACAGATGCTTTGGTGGAAACTAGCTCTCACAAACACGCCTTATTCCTTCGAATGCAAACATATCCTCCAGTGATAAAACAATTCAGATAGGGAGGCGCGACAAAACTCTTCCCGACATCCATCAGTCCGAAACTCATATAAGTGCACCATCGAGTATCGGTGAAAGTCGCACGATCCGACTTCCTGCTTGACCCTCTCTTCCTTGAACGTGGGCTACGGCAGTCACACTCTCTTTGTCCAATAAGGCAACATCGCACAATCTGGTCAGTATCATCGTAACAAGTACGTGCTCTTTGCAGAACTCGACCCGATTACATCTTTTACGGTTACAAAAGCCAAATGGGAAGATACAAAATTCACTCGGATCGGGGAAACGAAGAGATGTTTGTTTGTCTCTTTTTGACCTATGTCCGCAGGTCCAAGGGTACGCAGAGAGGAGGAAAAGAAAAAACGAGCGACAAACATTTTCGCTGCAGCTTTTGAATGGACCGGAGAGCGTTTACTGTCGCTACTGATGCTTCTCCGTACACCTGTATCAAATCGCCAGCCGATGCCTGTATCATTACATCATTTGCGCAATCGAGGGTATTTTGCATTCGATTTTTTCCGTGCGCGCGTACAAGCGTTTGGTTGTTCCGCGCGACGGCAGAGACGGCGCGTGCGAGAGTATACCCGCTGGGCCTCGAAATACGTCGGATGCTTTTCCCAAGCTACGCATCAGAAGTCCTTTTCGGTCGAGGAAACGGGACATCGTTTCTCCAAAGCTGCGCAAACATTCCAAACAATAAATTACGTTCGGGTTTCCCTATTGTCTCGCGCGATTTCCACTGGTCAGCGGGTCGCGTGTTTTCATCTGAAACCGGTAGGTGTTTGGAATTTTTCGCAGCTTATTCCTACGATGCGATGAATAAAATTACGCAAGCGCACTGCAGCTCCGCCGCAAAAAATGACAATACGTTGATGCATGAGATTGGAAACGTGACGTATGCCGAGCAATCCATCTCTGCCCGACGTAAAGAGCAGCGTGTATCTACTTTTTTTTTCTTCTTTTCATACCGAATATCAAGCGATCGAGTCGGGTCGGAGAGGAGGAAAAGATCAGAGTGAGACAAGCGTACGGATGGGTGTACACGAGCATACGAGTACACCTCGACGCGACGCACCGAAAAAACCGTGAGTCGCGCTCGAACGCGCGGATACAGCGTTGAATGTGAGTACAGTTGTGGCTTTGCGGGCGCGTGAATCGCGGAGCGCGCGACGGAGTTATGCAATCGTCAACAGACGCCGCGCCGGGACTTGACGAGGCGTATAATTTTGTCGCTTGGAGAAAATCATTGATTCTCGTTGGTCCGACGATACGGGATACCGATCGATTCTCGTTCTTCCCGGGTCGAAGGTCATGGGTCAACCTATGGTGATCACAGATTTTAATGGCGTTCGTTTTCCAAAATATTGTCTCTTGACTGATGAAACTTCACAGACAGACTTATCCACATCGTGAAAAAAAAAGATCAGTACATTTTTTCAATACCAATAATTCCATCAGATTTTTACAATACCTCGTACCACGTCAGACCCCATGAACTGGCCACAACAGATATTCGCAATTACCAACGAGCTATGCGCGCTGCTTCTTACTTCCTTACGGTCCGAGCAGTTGCACAGTAGAACGAGCGTCAAAAAATGTTCGTCGTGGCATACGCAGCCGGACTTGCTTCACAGCTGCTAACTGCTCGGGCGTCAAGTGTCCGGTGCGACTCTCCGAGGAAAGTGCGCGCGTTTTTTCGCGACGAGGGAATGGCGCAGGGGGGCTATCGAAGCAACGAACGAGCGCGTGAGTGAGCGAGCAATGCGCGCAAGTGAGCGAGCTATGTACACGCTCTATACCTATGTATGTATGNNCTATGTATGTATGCATATATAGATATAACACGTGTGCTAGCTTGTGCGCTCACTCACCGCGCGCGCGCGCTCGTTCGTTGCTTCGATAGCCGCCCAGGGTACTCGTACGCGAAGAGCGGACTGCGCGCGCGTTTGGTTCGGGCTCTTGGTCGGGGAGGTAACAAGAGTACTTGTAGCGCGGAACAGAGGGAAGACGGCCTGTAAATCGTTTCCAGGAGAGCCGCGGGTTATTACTTTTTAACTCGCTCGTAACTCGCCAATTTGGTGTCTGGAGAATGCGTGGATCATGATCTATTTGTCTTCGAGCAAAAAAGCATCCTTAGACCACTCGGTCAGTCATCCTGGCGGAAAATATTTGCAGGTTCATGTACATCTGGGCTAGTTTAATAATAATGCGAAGGATCTCGAATGCAAACGATATTCTCTGCCGTGCCAACATGTTTGGAATTGCCACTGACTCTGCCGACAGCTTTGGTGCTTCCCTGACAAAAAATCAGATCCTGTCGATTTTCCGTCGAATTTTTTCACCAGAATAGTAGGATAATAGTATTCTTTAATCTGTTCAAAACGCTCTTTTTCTACTTTGGAGGCGCTACTTTAACATCCCTACCAGCGTATAGAATTTGTGCATGAAAATACTGATGATATGGACTAGGATATTCTCATGAGGAACACAACTTAGCCGAGCTTTCATTAATAGTATGGATGTAATCTGTCAGTCTGAAATTAGTTGAGCAATACAGAGAACGAAAGAAAAATTACATCACTCAATAAATATTGATGATAAAGTGACACATTTATCCTTGAGAAAGAAAAGGAAATTCTGTTACCGCCATTAGTGTATCATTAAAACAATATAAAAAGCAAAATGAACTATCTACTTAAACTAAACACAGCGTTTTATGGTCACGTGTATTTTCCGTTAAAAAACAAAAACAAAAAAAAACTTGTCTGTTGCAGAGCATAGCAAACGTGATGAAAGACGCGACCGTGATATCCCGCTGGGGGCTCAATCTGCTGATCCGGCAGACGGACACGAAGCCCCTGGTGCGCATGACGGCCAAGGAGTTCATGTTCGGCTACGAGTCGGCCCTCGTGACGCTCGGCAACAATCTCATGCCAGCTTGGATCAAGTTCGACCGGCTCGGGCTCATAGACAGGGTAAGTCGCCGCGGTTATTTGAGCGCGTACCTGCTAATATCGAGTCAAAGATTAAAAATCATTGGTTATCTTGGCTGAAATAAAGGATATAAAAATAAAAGATTCCACAGAACCACATGAAAAAACTAAATGATAGGACCCTCGGAAGAGAATGTACATCACGTATTCTCTTTGTGTTTCGAGGCGCTCGATTAAAATCCAAATTCCAAATTGCTCCATCACGTTAGGATTTTTTTTTTACGTTTGTTCTGTAAGGAAGCTCAATAGTTTGGAGCTGAATAATAGGGCTGAAGCATTTACGTTTACAGACAAGTTTTCTTTGTTTAGAAAAAAAAAAAAAAAAAAAACAATTGTGACGTTATAGAGCAATCGGACCGTCAAATTCTAATTTAGCACCTCCAAATAAAAATTAAATGTACGTTTACTTTTGAAGATCCTTCCATTAATCATTTTTTGGTAACCTGTGTTATTACTGAACCCCCGAGTACAACTCATCCATACATGAAGATGATGCTACATATATACCAGCGCATTATAATTGCGATAAATTAAAGATTCATAATACTGGACAATTGTAATAAGCGCCCATGATTCTAGATGTACGACTTCGAAGGGGACTTTGAAACCGTGTACACCGGCGAGAACGACGTGAGACTGACGGGCTTGATCGAAAAGTACAAGGGCTCGGAGGACCTGCCCCAGTGGACGGGCAAGTGCGCCAACGTCAAGGAGTCGAGCGACGGCGCCAAGTTCCGGGGCTACATCGAGCCCAACGAAACCCTCAGGTTCTTCCGGAAGAGCCTCTGTCGCAGTGCGGATATGGTAAGTTGCACTCATTTGCTATGACTAGGAAGATAAAATTAGAGTATGGATGGTATATAATTGACGAGCATTTTTTGTTGTATCTTGATACAGGTGCGCACGGGTGAAAAGACCATCAAGGGCCTCTACACGTACAGGTACAAGTTCAAGGACAACGAGCTCGACAACGGGCACTTCAGGCCGGAGAACCAGTGCTTCTGCAGGCAGGGCTACTGTCTACCCTACGGTCTCGTCGACGTCACCGATTGCTACTACGGTACGTTTTATTTTTCATGATCCTGGAATTTTTAGTGCAGGTGCCTCCATCGTCGGTATTACACGGATATGCGCGAAAAATAACAGCGCGCGGGACGATGGCCGTTTTTCCTCTAATCGACGATTCCTCATTAGCACGTCAGTGTCAATCTAAAAGGAGCCGCGAGCCGGGATGTTTCGCGCACAGACACACGCAACCTGAAAAAAGCGTGTAATCTGTTTTTTCTTATTTTTTGTGAGCCTATTGATGCGCGTTTTTCTGAATAATTGCATTTTTATGTAATCTTAAAAAAACTTCCTCTCGCGCGTAGTAGTTGTTTTTAGATGTTTATTTGTGTTTGGATTATCGTTTATGGATTGGAGCGTGAGTCTGTAGAAGCGTTCAATCAAAACGGTCTTTCAATTTTTTCGGGATTAAACTAAACGCCCTTATTAAGTGTATCTATTGAAATGCATCAGAATTATTACTCGTAATAAGTTCATCAATAATGTTTAATGATAGTATTCGTTGCTCTTTATCAATTCCAGGTTTCCCCATCGCACTGTCGTACCCTCACTTCTATCAGTCGGACCCATCGCTCCTCGCAGCAGTTAAGGGCCTTACGCCAATACAAGACCTGCACGAGTCCTACTTCTTCATTCAGCCGAGATCTGGTCTTCCAGTGGATCTTGCCTTCCGTTTTCAAATAAACATGGCCTTGCAGGACATCAGTGCCATCGAACACGTCGATGGCTTCTCGAATCTTGTACTTCCCTTGCTGTGGTTCGAAATCGTAAGCAGAGAACTTTTATTTATCTTTATCAAACCGCATGCATCGTGATAATCGATGAAGATACATTCTCTAGGAGCACACAACTTTGGGAACGTTGAAAAAACGTAAAAAAAACTTTTAACAAAGTTGTAAAAACGTTCCAAAAACGTTGAACGTTTCTTTTACTTATTGTTACCAAAAAGTACTTCTGGATCCCTTGTGCCTTGATTTGTATGGTATCGGTATGTCAATTAGTTGTTATCATCTGGATCACAACATCTTGATCTACTGACTTAGCTATTTCATGGTACTCTAATTATTTTCCAAATAAATCAAATAATATATTGTTTCCTGAAAATCTATCGAAAATAGTTTGGGTCTGTACTTATATGATTGCTATCCAGATATCAACAACAAATTGACTCACCATTTATACATGCGAATTAACGCGTACGGAATCCAAAAATGATTCTCAATAATCTGACGCAGCAGACACGTTTAACATTTTTAAAACGTTCTTGCAACTTCATCACAACCTGTTTAAAAACGTTATGAGGTTTAGAAACGATTTTCCAACATTTTTAAGGTAGTTGTTTCCCAATATATATGTATACTTAAGAAAAGTTGTATCCTTTAGTCAAATAGCATATAATAATTTTCATATTGATACACAAGGTAGATCGTAGATTTTTTTAAATTCCCCCTAATTTATCCATTAATATATCGTGCAAAGTAAAAAAAAAACACTATGTGTATACAAAAAGTTTTAATTTTTATCCGATTGTAATAAACAAAGACTAGTTTTCTCTTCTAACTAAATACTTACAATCTCACCATGTTTGATTCGCTAGAAAAAGTAGTATTTATTGTTAAAATCTCATTTGTTTCTAAAAACCTAGAAAAATCGTACAAACAAAAGCATTTCAACAATAATCACGACTTTCTTTAGCGAATCAAAGATGGTGGGATTATAGGTATTTACTCGAAGAAGAAAACTAGTCTTTGTTTATTACAATCCGATAAAAATGAAAAATTTTCAGATATAAATAGTGTTATTTTCATTTACACGATAAATTGGTGGATAAATTAGGGGAAAAGTTGAAAAAAATTTACGATGTACCTTGTATCCGAAATATGACACGTCAATATGAAAATGATTATATGCTATTTGACTGAAGGATGTAACTTTTCTTATGTATAGTTATATATTAGGAAACAACTATACCTTAAAACGTTGGGTGCTTTTATGGGATCTTCAATAGTTTTGAAGTTATTCGTTACACCATGTACGAAATCAGAATAAATAAGCTTTTATCTTTGGTTGAGCAAATGAAGGTGCTAGTTGGATTTTCGTCTGAACAAAGGTGCTCACATGATTTTTTGTGTTGCAAAATGTGCTACTCGAATCTCAATTGAACATTTATTCTACTCCAAATGTTTATTCGAAAAAAAATTTTTAATGATCTCAAAACGGAACACTATTTGAGCGACTTTTTACTGTACAACAATCAGTAGTTTTTTTTTTAATGTAACATTTGGAGCAGGATAAGATTTTGAATTGTAATCCAGGTAATATTTTTTTCAATCAAAAAATTCAGATATCATCTTATACCACTCAACCGACCATAAGTTTGTCGTACTAAGATCAACACGAGCTCATTCACACGAGAATACAACAATTGTCTCGAGAGCAATCTATTTAAAATTTCGACAATAACCTTCTGAGTACATGTTTAGTGCAAGGTTTTTTTGGAATACCATTGATAATCCAGCATTGCATTTTTCTCTCCTCTCACCACTGAAGAATAATCCCAATATGCCAAAAATATCCAACGAAAAAGTTGAAAAAAATGACAAAACGTACCATCCGACTCTCACAGGGAATGCACGAGATGCCGACCCTGCTGCACGCCCGCTTCCTCCTCTACCTGAACATCCTGCCGTGCCTGCAGGACGTCGGCACCTACGGCTCCCTCCTGGCGGGCGCGGTCTGCCTGGTCTGGAGCGTCGTCAAAATCCTGACCCACAAGCCGAAGGACCTCGGCGTGGCGAACCAGCTGCTGGTCGAGGCCGAGCTGCAGCAGCGCAAGCACATGAGCTACTTCAACGAGAGGCGGCCCTCGGTCAAGGCCGCCAAGGACGCGGACGCGTATCTCAACGCGCTCCTCGCGACCAAGGAGGAGGAGCCCGAGGAGCCCACGATCGACCCCGCGGCCCTGCTGAGGCTGGCCAACCTCAGGGAGGACATCGTCTGACCGACGTGGACTGGTGCTTGCTGGCGTTACTCTCTCGCGCCCCTGACGCGCGACACCTGTTGCTTTGTATTTATTGATTGTTTTTTTTTTTTTTTTTTTTTTTTGTTTTTCTTGCAATATCCAACTGCCACTTGGACACTCTGAATATCAAGTCTCAGACGGGCCACTGCGTGGAACATGCGCTGGTGGGGCCTCGATCTACAACAGACATCTGATGATCGCGGGTCCTCTGTGCCGCACCTGCGTGTGAAAACTATCTGAACGATGGTAAATGGTACAGCGATCACTCGTACACTTTTTCAATGAAAAAGTCACTTCCGAGACATATTGAGCGTGCAGAGTGAAATAACTGTTCACGATACTAGGGATGTGTACCTATAATGGTACTGGGTGAAGAGTTCATATGGAAAATAGAAAACAGTTTAACCCCGATCGAACGAGATCAAGAAAATATGACGAAAGGCATTTGTTAGTCTAACTTTGGTATTCTTTTTATTAATATCTCGCAATGCTGTTGTCAAGGTACCCTATATTAGATTATGGTCTCGTTGCATTACCATCGTAAGACTTCCGACTTTTTTTTTAACAAGACAAACATAATTTCGATAACGTTTTTGTAATTCAGATTATTTGTTGCTAAAGAAATCTCCCAAGTATTACACGAACAAATAAACTGTAGACACACGCATACAACTGTAGCATAGAACTTTTGCTTTTGACCGTAATTGATTTTTCGTCAATCAATACACCTAAGACAGCCTTGTCCACTGGCTCAGAGATTGAAGATAAACAAATCCAACATATCACTTGTCGTTCCAAATAATTTGAATGCGCCCAGATTCTCTGAGCTGATACAGTCCATATATTGAATAATATCAGACTCCATTCAGTCACAAACTTTCTAACAATGCACTATGCTACATTACCTGTCATCGAATTGTATGTTTTCTCATTTTGTGAAAAGTGACAAGATGTGAAAAGCTTTTTCATTTTTTTTGTCCGCACTAATTTCCATCAGTTCAGAAATCTTTATCTATAAAACTATACTTGTAAGCCTGGCTAATTGCTTCTCCGATAATACTGTACAATTTGAAGGAGAAGAATAATTGATCTTATGGCAATAGTACTTCACAAATATATTTATAAACCTAAAGTTCGTCAGTCTTACAGTGGTAATTAGGGACTAGAAAAATTGAAAATTATTTCGTTGTAATTTTTTGATGGACTAAATAAGATTGAAGAGTTACTGTAAATATTTTTTTACAACTAGTGTACAAAAACGTCTATAAAAATGAATGGTTACAGTATTCAAAGATTCCATTATAAGTTATCTTTGATTAAACTAGTGAAACTCCACTGCAGAAGTAATTTGTACCTGCAAATCTATTTTGAATTAATGCACAGACTGAATCGATACTTACGAGATACTTGATGCTATTACACATCATAGCCTGATAAGATATTATGTTATTTTCGGAGAGATTCGTGGAAAGGGGAAAATTTTATTTTGATATCAAAGGTAGCGGGCATGAGAGAGCCAGCTCATATTTTGTTTTGAAATGTACTAGTCAAGAAAATACCAGCTTGGAGAATACATATTGTTATTTCATCAAGAATTTAGTGGGGGTAACACTAAGGTCTTATTTTCTTTCTCTCAAAAATACATCTTGTTGTAATAATGGAATGAGCAACAAAAGAAAATTCTTTTTAGTTAGTATCTTCTTTTTGCAGTTTCGACGGGCACATCATTTGACACAAAAATTGTAGCTGGATCTTTTTTTCCCACGATTTAATATTTGGATAAATCGATTTTATATCATTTTTGATGATTGCATCAAAAGTTATGATATGGAGATGAATTTTCAAAATTAAGCTACGCAGAGAAAAATATATTAAGCTACGATGTTAATAGATTGAAAATTACAAAAATAAACTAAATATTTCAGCCTTCTACAGCATTTTTAAGGAATATTAGGATTGGAATACAGTGATGGATGAGGTATTAATGCATCTTTAATGTACATTGCGTCAGTTTGTGTATTAATATTGTTTTGTACAAATTTTGGCACGGTAAAAGTCGAGGTAAAAGTGCACAAAAATATACATCGCACCACTTTACCGCATAAAGTTCGCTCTTGCATCAGAAGCGCAAACTTTTTGTAAATATGTAAATATGTAATAATATGTCAAATGTAGAAATTAATTACGCTTACATAAATGAGTACATATTACAGTGTGTTTTATGCAAGTCGCCAATATGGTGATAGGTACAGTTAGTAGTTCAGGTACTACTGTACATTTCAAAGTATTTTTGATTTATGGATTTAATAAATATTTTTGCAAATAAAAATAATATTTTGTGGTAATCTCGAAGAAAATGAAAGAGTGAATAACTTTGACTGTGAAGTTTGTTAAGTTTTTAATGGGAAAGAATTATATTTATCATAACTAAGAAGTTTGATATTACACAAGACATGTCTTTCAATTTTTGTAATTAATATGACTATATCAGGCTTATTTATTCTTGTGTATACACTTTAACTGTGATCGTATAGTTATGTTCAATTTATTGAATCAGTGGTATAGTTTATATGCGTCTAACTTAACCTGTATTATAAGATGAGGACCTAATAAACTGTAATATTATTGGAATCAAACCTTGAAATTCCAAATGCGTCGATTATTGTTGCGCCTTATTTTATTATAAATGCATCTTACTGCGCATTCGAATTTTGGAATACTCAAATATTTTCGTGTAATAATTAATCAAGTACAGATTAAGTAAGGATTATTTCCGATGGCATAATTATTTGAGTTCTATCTTACTTTTGTGAATAACATGTATCAATTCAAACGAATAATTTTAACAGATTAAAATTATTAACTGGATATAATATTATTTTATTGTTTATGGTTTTATACTGTAACGTGTACAGGAAAAGACTTGGAGGAAATTCAACTTTGCAGTCAAAGTAATTTCAAAATATGAAAGGAAATCATATATTATAGGGTTCAATGTTCTGTAAATATTAAATTTATCCACAGGTTGTAGATGCCCTAAGACATTGCCTGTGTGCATACTTTACGGCATCGTGTGATGATCTTGCCTTATCTACGTTAAGAAAATATAATTTATACACACTAATAGAACATATTTATACATTTCAGCACTTGAGGGTATATATTTTATTTTGTAAACATAGACATAAATGAAAATTTTCATTAAGAATGAAACTATATGAATAGGGTATCAGCAATTATTTTTTACACATGCGTAATTTTTACTATATCATTGTAGTTTATAAGTGTACCCTGTATAAATAAACGCAGAAAAACAGAAAAAAAATATTATTTATTTTTAATTTTAAAATATTGGTTAAAACATTTTTTGTTAGTACAGCAGTGATAGTAAACCTCTCGGTTCGTAAATACAAGCCTTTACGAACTTGTCCGTAATCTACTATTTAGCCTACCTCGACTTAACGTAATACTTTACTCCCCCGCTGCAAAAAATTAAGAGTGCTAGTTCAAGCCAAGGTAGGCTAACAAATACCATTGCACCACGTGAAAAAGTCAAGAATGCCTAGATTGCATGTTGGACACCCTCGGCTTCGCCTCGGGTGGCAATGTACATGCAATCTGAGACATTCTTTTTCGCCCTAGGTGCATAATATACTATATTCATGTAAGATTCCAAGTACCATGATTAAAGCTGTGAGAATATTGTTCTTTGAATTATTGTAAAAATGTTAGTTTTATGAGTTACTCGCTTCGAAAAACGCACTTTTTAATTTGACAGTGCTATCTGCCAGTCAACTCTTGAAGTACAGTCCTACAGTTAATACATGCACATGCGAGTTTTATTAATAGTTTTTATCTCTTGGATAGCTAAGTGTTTTAATTTCCGTTTTTCGAGCGTGCAACAATTTTAGTCTGTTCCGACTCCCCCTAGAATGACCACTTGGTGTACTTGTACAGGTTTGTAAATCATATTTTCTTATGCTGTTTGATAGTAATAGATATTTTTTTAGTAGTAAAGTCTTGATAATTTGTTTCCGAGAAGCACGAGCACTCCGAATCTCGAAATATATTCGACGATAAAATTGTAATAAGTTTTTTTTTTCTCTGAGACTACAATGTCATGATCAACAAATCTGATTTGAACGCATAAGCGTTTATGGAAAACCTGTTGAGACATGGTCAAAAAGTGCCAGAAATGTTTTGTTGAGATTTACGAGAAAATTCGCTTGCTGCGAAAAAAAGTGTTCTGGTATAAAAAATGCGCAATAAAAAGACGAAAAAAATGTGTTTATGTAGGACCCGATGAAAGCAGTATGAAATTGAATACACAAATTTTAAATTCTCTTAGAAGTTGACTTTATATTTCTTCGGACTCATGAGAAATATTATTGTTTTCTAATTTTGTATGAAATAATAGTTGTTTTCGACAATAATGTGCATTTTTTCAAGGCGATCATTGGGCCCGAGGAAATACCCTGGAGAGATGCACATCATTAACGAAAACTACTATTTCACAAATGATGATGTATCTATTCTTACTTCTGTAAAAAGTGAAATGAAATATCGTCCTCTTGTTTAAAGTTTTCCCTTTCATACAATTATTAAATTGGCCGTTTTTCAAAAAGTGATGACGAAATTGATTGGACGAAATCGCTTTAAAATTTCGTCGATTGGTATACATTTTTAAGATACGTATTATTTATCTACACAAAAAAAATTTTCAACACATAATGTTTTTGCTAGAAATAATGTAAGGACGGATTAGATGAAAAATGATTAGATGAAAATAAATAAATTAATTCACCATTAGAAATGTGGTTTTAAGTTGGGAGTGTGGCGTATTTTATTCATTTATCTAACCAAGAAAAATGTCCTGAATTCTAAAAGATAATGAATAAATTAAATGAATGTGTTCCACACCTTTGTGAATTGTTCCAACTTTTTGGCATTGAATCCTCGCTTCTTCCAGAAAATGGTAACTAAAGGGTAACAATAAATCAATTTAAAAAAAAATTTTTTCACAAACTTTTATGTAATAAACCGAAAAGTAAAAAATATAATTTTTTTCTTCTAGCAACCCGTACCGGACTATAAGTATAAAAGCTTGTCACGCTCGGTAGTACGGGCTTGCTCTTACAATATGTGCCTGTGGCTGATCTTAGTCCATGAGAATGCATCAGTCCGCACAATTAATAAATCATTATCAAAAAATTTTTGAGTAGTGATCGCGAAATATTATTTATATAGATATATGAAAAAAGTGATTTCAAAAATTCTGAAAATTGAGTAAAGCGTTCAAAGAACTGAAACAATTTAAATTATTTATCATTGATGATGAATATTTGTATGCTATACGACTGGAGGTGCAGAGGGCGGAGCCCCTGCTGAAGGTAACAGGCACCCCCCCCCCCCCCTTCTAACAAGAAACAACTAACAAAAATCGATCAAAAAGATTCAATAATAAAAATCTTTTCCTACTTCAGGCGTTTTTGAGAGGCTGGTGTGCATGCAGTAGGAAAAATAGCATCCAACACGAATGTGCATCTGGCCCAGGGACCACCCTGGAGAGATGCACGTTTGTGACGAATCCTTTTCTTCCTACCGAGGGTGTTCCAGGGTTGCAAAAGTGCCCGAGGTAGGGAAAATAATTTTTTAGCCTCTCTTTAATAAAAAAAAAAAAAAAAAAACGAAATAACGAAGAAAAACGATTTAAGAAAGGAAAAAAAACTATTTTAATGTGCTAAGAGATATACT